>JAAXYX010002127.1:0-18862 GCA_036851915.1 Ptenothrix huangshanensis
GCACACGAGCTGTCTTTGATGATTTCTGATATGGAGTCGACTTTCTCCTATTTTAGCTGCTGTCATTTTAGTTTCGTGCTTATTTTGATTATTCGCATTTCTACTTGCAGCAGTTTATAGTATTATTAGTTATGATAGTAAGTGTAGTTTTACAGCTGACAGTGTTGGTGGTAGTTTTAGGGCATTTTATATCAAAGTCATTCTTCATGCATGACAATTGCCCTTGTCATTTATTATTTGATTAAGTTGGAGAGTGTTAAATTAGAATGGTTATATATTCACCTACGTATTTTAGGACGTAGGTACTTGTTTAATATTGTTAGTTATTTATGGCGCTGATATTTAAAGTTATCATTACAGTAAGTAACAAAGTACAATTAGACTTCTCACCTGTTATTGCGTAATGTAATATTATTGTAAATCAGAAGTTGAGTTGAATTTGGTAATTTTTTGGCATTTCTTTTCTTTGAATGGCTTGACATTTTCTGTATTCTTCCAATGATGCTCCTTGTATAGTTACTCCACACACTCCCCCGCATATCACTGAAAGAACAACCACCACCACTGCAAGATCCGCTACCCCGGAAGATGACTACACCGATCAGTCTGAACCCGTTTTGTGCAGAGCAGATGATCAAGTTCGATGTTCCGATGCCGCGGCTATTATCTGTAGTGATCAAGTTTGTGATGGAGTGGTCGACTGTCCAGATGGTTTCGATGAGCGAAATTGTTCCAATGATGGTACACATGATAAACCATGCTTTATCCCTTTTGTTATTTTATATTAGTGTAAATAGGCGTACTGAAATTCATTAGACTTATTACTTACCTCCCTTTACTTCCCTATTAAAGCAAACCAGGTGACGAACTCATGAAGCTTGACAGTCATGAGTCTTGCTTATAAGACATTTATAAGATTATTGATTGACCTACCTCAACTATTAGTTTACGTATAGAATTACTTAATTATCTAAAACTTTAGCTGGAGCTCGAAAGACTTCATAGTTTGGCGTTCTTGATTGTTGGTAGTTTTATTGGTATCCTTTGATCTCTAGCTCTGCCTTGTGTGGAACAAACTGCATGTGTAAATACTGTAAATACTGAGTGGGTTTGAATTATTGTGAATTTTAAAGATTTCATCAGCATGGCATGATACTGATACAATATAGGCAGTATTATAGTTGGGATTGTGCATATTTCATGAACAGTCACGCGTCATTTTAGATTGTGCCTTTAAATAATGAATTGCATGTTTGATGCTTTTCATACTAGTAAAAATGAATTGAGTGGATAATAATAATGCTTTGCTTTCAAGTGTTAAGTAATTGATGAAGTAAAAGGTTGAATTAATTAGAGGAAGAAAGAAAGGTACGTTGATTCATTTGATTGAATTGATTCGAATTAGAGACGATGAACAAAGTCACAATAATAATACTAGAAGCTGCAACTCATCTGATGAATGCGGAAATAATAAAAGTAGCTTTATAGTATATGACAATAGTCACGCTGCAGTTTGAGCCAAAATAAAAATTGTTGTAGACAGTGACAGCAACAGTGATAGTTAAGCTCCCTGAACTATTATGATTGCACAAGGTTTAGCATCATTGCAACAGTCAAATGCAATTTATTAGCAATTGAGCTGGTTTCTAGTAAAGGTTTCTTTGTCGTAGTCTTCGGTGCAGTGTTATTTATTTATTGGATACTGCTGAATTTGACAACAGGATGTACTTACCCATGGTTACTTAACCATGGTGCAATTTTTGATGCTGTTCAAATTTTGACACATATGCATACTGCAAATTGTGCATTGCTATAAATAGATTCTTGTAATTTCGGATGGTACTCAAATTCAGCTGTGTAGCACCACTGGGGAAGTGCTTTATGAGTTTGTGTTATGTGTCCTGGCCCTAATACACAAACGAAGGTGGAGAATATTCTAAGTGATTTTTGCAAAGCTAAGGAGATACAGGGAAGTTGTTAGTTGAGATAAGCGGTTTTGCGGTTAGTGCTCTTGTTCCTGTGTTCTTGAGGAACATAAGGAGGATGCGAGGACATTATGTTCTTGTAATATAATCTTGATTTATACAGTGCAATAAAAATAGGAACGTAAAGGAGAAAGAGAGAGAGGGAGAGAGAGAGACCTTGCACCTTTAAAATAAACGCCGACTTGACTACTGACTTAAGTTTATAGTTGTATTTTGGTATTGTGAGTGCATTAGACGTGCATTCGCAATCGCATTCGCATTGGAAATACCAAGGAGTAAAAGCAAACAGTAAAAGTAATCGTAATGGTAATAATAATAAAATAATAATAATGAGTGAGTAATTTAGTACTGGTTGAAATTTAAATGGACTGTTATAATTCTGGGTGCATCTGGATTCTGGAGTCACTATTGAGGATAATAACATTAATTCTAATGAACTCGCACATTTACTTTTGCTCTCACCACGACTCCATGGATGAATGAATGTCGAATGTCTATTAATATATCAAATGCTCCTAACCAAACATGATGATGTACTACAGATTGCTCTAGTCGTGTAGCCGTAGTGTGGAAGACTAAGCAACTAAATTCAAACGTATCTATAGTATAATCAATGGATTTTTATTTTTATGTCGCTGCAAAAATAGCCATTGAATACGAGACACGAAAATTAACTGAATTCTGACATAACTTTTAAGTTACATTTAAATATAAATTGAGCTGATTTACATACATATACATGGATGATTGGGATTGGAATTTCGGCGTGGATGAACAATGTTGTGTTAACTCCCCTTAATATTCTTAACCGACTTAAAATCAAATGTGCGACTATAAAAATCCTCATTCTCCGTCCGACATACCTATCTATACACAGATACACTTACACGAATCCACGGGAGACACATGACATGAGAATTTAAACGATTTTAAATTAATTTATGACCAGATGACAATTCCCTCATCGTCCAATTAGATATTAGATTTACAAGTGGATTTAATTTAATTCATTCTGGAAACTAATCATTGATTTTATTTCCAATTATGCTATTGAACTTGACGTCATCGACATCTTTATCGTTATCGACATCGACATCGACATCAACATCGGTATCCGTATTGACATTGTCATCATCAGGGGCTTGTCCACACGGTCACATCCTATGTGATTTGAATAATTGTCTCCCGGACCACTTTCGATGCGATGGCCAGCAACACTGTAACGATGGAAGTGATGAACAAGGTTGCCCAACTGGACGTAAGTGGCCTCAGGGCAATTTTACATTTTATCCCTTCATTGAGTTAATTATGTCTCGTGTATAATATATCCCTTATTTTGCAGTCCTTGATCTTGCACCATTCTCTTCTAACATACCTATTTACCCATTACATGAACATTTTTTCCAAACGAGTTTGAAATAGCGTCATGCTAATGCTAATATATAATTAATATATTAATTATTAGAATAATATTAAATCTACAATTACCTTTGCATTGTTGATTTTTTTGAATTTCCCTAATTAATTACTTTGAAATATTTGTGAGATAATTAATCATTTCATATTAATTATGTACTTTTATTCTGTGGTATACAAAATGCATAATATTTAATTGACTTGGTTTGATTCCTGCTGCATTCAAGCGGCTTCAAGGGAGAGAGCTTACCATTTCAAAGTTTTTTTCTCTCTGTATGACATTATCATAGAGATAAGTACATACACGGTTTCATTTTCCAGTTTAAAGTAATTAATTTTAATAGTGATTTACAATTACAAGATTTAAGAGTGCTTTAATTATAGGGTTTTAAAATCAATTAACATTTTTCTCTTACTATTTGGTTTGGTTTGGTTGGATTAGATTTGGGTTGATTCGGTGAATGAATGCTAATTGGAAAAACATGGGAAGGGATAAGGGATGGTGTTTGACGTTGACAATTTATGCTAATGTTTTCATGAATGAACGTTTTGCATTTTGCCTCTCGAGTTTAAGCTATGTATATTACACAGGGTACAGATAATGCAAGAGGAAAACTGAAAACTCGAATCCAGTTTTATTTTGCAATTATTATTCACATACATACATACATAAATACATACATATGCACATGGTACATACGCTATATATTTAATTATTAGAACTCAGATTGCATTGCATTGCATTATAAAATCAAAGCATCCACTCCTTACCTTGAATTACTTGACAATCCTCATAATTCAGACCACATCCACTTAACATCCCTTCAGGTTACCCTATGTTACCATCCATCCTCAAAACCAATCCAAAATACACCTGGGAACAAATTGTTATATTCTATCATACTCTCATACCATTATAATGCATCGAATTTCAGCTACTACGTAATATGTATAAGCCAAAGCAAAACCAAGCGTAGCAAAGCTTTATAAAAACAGCAACGGCAGCAGCAGCAGCAAATCTAACACTTTAACAAAGGCTATTAAATATCTATAAGCATACAATTAAGCACACGCTCCTGACACGCTGTCGGTCTTTTTGCCTTGTGTATCATCTCACGTAGTGTGAAGAGAGGAATTAGAATTCATAATGTGTAGTAATATTACACTTAAAATAAGAATGCCTGTAGACAGATAGACAGAATTGACAAGCTCAAGCACCACGTTATAATTATACCGAATGAAATGTGGATGGGAAAAAGAGAAAAAGTGGAGAAAAAACTGAAGAAACAACAACTTGTTGCAAATAATCCAATTTTACTTGAGAATCTGTGAGATCTTGAGAGTCGAATGATTCCAAGGAATGTTCCCGCTGGCTAAATATAGGTAGGTGGATGATATAATATAATATGCCAATGCCAATTATAGGTAACGAGTCCAGATATGAAATGATTAATTAATCAGAAACTGCTTCTCTCCATCTCCTTCCAGAATCCAGATCTCAATTAAAAAATTGTCAGACTGACCAATAGCAGCATAATTCGAAATGGAAATTATGTAAGCTGGTTACTCGTTACTAACTACCTACTAATCTAATAGAACATAAGTTCTTGTTCTTTGTTTAAACCCCAAAAATGCGGGGTTTTTCCCTCTGTATCTCTTTCTCATTGTCATGTTTCCAGAATGAGTTCATTTATCAAGAGAAATTTGACTGCGATAATAAATCAGGAGGGGATATTAATCTAATCATAATGCTCCTGCTCTCCTACTCTACTTCTGACTTTTTTGAGGGTGAGGGATGAGTAAATGACTGTAATTTAATTTGGAAAATCAAAAAAGGCCGAGACACCAGAGTACATTGGGTTAGACGAAGAAGAAGCCCTATAGTTTATCTTTATGGGTAATTATATAAACTTAGACCTCAGCCACGCGCTCAACTATGGGCTGAAGTAACGACCACCAATACTGCAATGCCTTGCCTGTATCCATATACCTATGTGGGTTACATTGGTCCTTTCATCTATAAAATTTCCGAATGGGTAATTACAAGTTAAATACAAGTAGGAAGGGCGAGGAGGCTACGCGGTTTACTAGAATGTAGGATAGCTTTTAACAAGCACGACTGCTTTCACTTGAAGGCAATATTTCCACATTTTATCCTCAAGTGTCCACGGATTTAAATGTCAAGCTAAGGTTACGCAGTCATTCGTCAAGTTCGTACTTCCTTGTCAGATTTACGACTCAGGGAATGGTTTCAAAAATGAAGAGTACGAAATTCAGATATAATTATTCGTAGGTACACCATAGGAGTATAAGGTGTGTATTTTGAACACTTCTTTTTAAAGTATGGATTCCCCTTCGTTCAATTAACCTTAATTGTATCAGAGTGAATTATCCAAGAATTTCACTATAACGTTTAATTAAATTGACACCGAGCCTACATTTTCCAATCAGCTTTAGATTTTTAAGTTGAAGGTTTCAACTTGCTCCAAAATATTGAAGAAGGAAGGGAGTTACGAATAAGATGCGTTTGTAATAGTAAATGAAGCTCGTATGTTAATTTAGTCGGTGTTGGTGAAGTTTTCAAAATGTGCGTTCTTTTCACATTTAAGTTTGATTGAAGCAGCTTGATAAGATAGCATACAAAAAGCACAATAATGTGCAGAAGTAAAAAATAAAATTTCGGCCAAACGACGACAAAAGGGAGCGCTACAATTACCGTTGCTTTGCGAAGCATATAATGCTACCTAACTTGTCACGACATGCGGAGAAAATGAAAGAGAGAGAAGGTTCAGTGTTCAAACCTCTCACCATTACCTATAAGAAATTAACTGTAAGTTTTGTAAGTTGAGCATATTAAGTAGACAGACACTGAACAATTTACAGACGCAATTTACACTCGTTTCAGTGTAATCAAAGTTGTAATGCAGTAGTGGTCTATTCGTCTATTCCTAAAGACCAAACCAGCGATAAGCTATAGACCAAGTTGGAAAATGGAAAAGCAACAGCATTTAACGTAACAGCTTCAGCAACCTTGCTACCTATAATAGGTACGCATCTTAATCAAATAAACAGCATGGAGATCGTGCGTGGGTTATACGTTTTACTCAATCTTTTTCATTCCATTAAAATGTACACGCTCCAGATGTGATCATATCTTTCATCCTTATATATCTCTCACGCATATCTATAATAGGGAGACGGTATCTCATCGGTGATGCACAATTATACCTCTATTCACAGTGTAGTCATGCATGGGTGTCATGGTATGCTTCATGTCTGTATAGGTACATAGGTAGGTATCTGATGGAGATAAAAAAATCAAAAAGTTTGACTTGCAATCCATACTAGTACGTGATGTTGATTAGAGGAGAGTGGCTTACAATAAATACCATACCTAGGGAACCTTTCAATACAGCTTGTCATTAATCATGACGGGAGCTAAAGGGAAGCACATAACAATTTTCAAAGTTCACATTCTCGATCCAAATCGAGGCAATCATCCTCCGATCAGGCAGGTCATAGACACAGTGGATAAGATAGATATAGATATAGTTATACAAATAGAAATTGGAATATTTATGCGGAGTGCAATTAAAGGAAGATCAAGAGAAAGAGTAGGTACCTAAGTATGTAGTGGGTAGTTTTGTAATCATTATGTAACTATTTATACTTGGAGTGCTGAACACGGGTGTTAAAAATACATGGATGCCTACTTGTACCAGAGAAGTGATAGGGAATGACGTTACGATTAGGAAATTGTACAAGGGGTTGAACCAGATAGTGGAAAATAATTACTCAATACAATAACAATTGATATAATTAAGGAATTAAGTACTATAAACTTGTTAATTTACACTCTACACCCATGTTTCGTTACACATTTTATGGTATACACGTTAAAGAACACTTGTAAGCATACTGTGCTAAGCACTGGGAATCTAGATTGTGATTACAACCAACAATATTATGCTTTGACCGTATGTTCTTTGTAGTTCATAGGGGATTAAATGATAGCAGAATGTCCATGTAGGTACATATAGTGAATTGGATAATTGACACACAGGTTTCTATGAACAAGTGCAAGCAGACTATTATATGGTAGAGCTGGAATATCTGTATACCAAGGAAACTTGTATTTATTGTACAGAGATCTTGTTCTTTTATCTGAATCCGTCTCACAAATAAGCCCACCATCGTCGAGTCGAACATTAATTTCCATAACTTTGAACAAGTATGATGTAAATGGACTTGATTACTTGATAAACTGAAGCGGTAGGGGTGACAGAGAGGAAAAAAATTGATAATCTCCACAAACGACTTGTTCCAGTGTGGATTATGATTCGTACATATCACACGATTACGCCTCGTATTTAGTATGTTGAGTTGCCCTTCTAACTTTAATAATGAGATCGACCGTGGTATGTATATCCTCGCTCTTGTTGAGTTGGTGGTGTGTTCGTTTGCTGGTTCGATCTTTCGTCGAGATGTTGAGAGGAAAGCAATGGGGAAAAAAATTAAAAGTCTTTTGTGCGGAAACTTCATGAAGACTTGAAGGTATGATCTCTGCTGTTCTTCTTTTTCTTGTTCACTTGCTCATTGTACTGTGGATCTACGATGACATCACTAAAGACTAAACCGACCGACAGACCGACGACCGACCCGTGCTGGTGCTGATGGTTGTGGTTGTGGGACAGAACTCATCACGCTGTCGGCTGTTAATTACTAATTTAGTAGTTTGTACGTCCTACATGTTTCACTGGACTTTTCCCCCTTCTCGATGTCTCATCGTATCTTGTGTAGTCTGTATTCATTAGAAAAGAATGAAGCAGGGAGCGTCTTGGGTCTTGAGTTCTTGAGATGCTTCCCATGCATGGTTCACTTGTACATATCAAGTCAAGGGAAGAGACTTTATAGTATGGAATCGCTCGTCGCGTTGACTCGCTCAATGCGTGGAATTATTAAGATAAAGTTGAGGAGAGCAAACGGCAAAGGGAAATGGCAGAGTGCAAACCAAACGAGAGGCTTGTCACAATGAAATCTGTGTAAAGATACACAATTACACAATAACAGGATAAGTACTAGTTGTAAGTTGTGACTTTGTAATGCTGTAAATGTTGTATTCTCTTACATAATACAAGGATCTTGTGTTGTTGTGAACGTTGGAATGAGGAGCGTAAGAAGAGGAGAATAAGAATAAGCACGAGACGTGATCTATACCACAAGATTTGTGATGTCCATGGACGCCTATGTCTGCTGTTTCTCTCATGTAAATGTGAGTCAGGCTGTCCTGTCGTATGAACAAAGGCACTTAGGTAGAAATTTATGGCAAATTTAATCTCTGCTACATTGTTGAGCAATGAGGCTTTGTCCCGGACGGGTAGGTGGCTCACTCACTATTACTGTACTGTAGTCGTGTCATCTTTTCATCTCTTCCTATTCGAATATTCAAAGCAAACAGTGTCGGTCTCCCTGTCAGAATTTCAATTCTAATTCACAATCCGAAGCAACGTTTAAGGAGACTCTTTTTCCGCTTTCAATGCATACTTGGCTGGTGCTTGGGTCCCCATAGGTATGCTTTTGTACCAAGATGATGGATTCGCAATCACAACTAATTCGCGGATACTATGACGACTACAATGGCAGCGTGGATCTATTAGTACGACCAGACCGGCCAGGCCATGCCATTTGACAAGAAAAGACTATGGAATGATGTGCTATGTTTTCACGTTCTCAATTTGATAGGACGAGTTTGTGCTGGATCATGAGCCAGGATTAGTTGTTTGGTGAAACGAGTCTTGAATCGTCTAGAAAATAGCGAAATAGAAGAAAGAGGACATAATTCCCAATCCATTGTACTCATTATATTTCAAATGAAGGCTCTAACGTCTGTCTACTTTGTTGCTGTTGTTGTTCCAATAAAGGAGGGAGGATTCACATGAAATTCTGACGGCCGATGGCTGATGATGCCGAGCCAAAGCCGATGCCAGTGCCGATGCTATTCTACATATCTTGCTATCAGATCTTGTTCCAAGTCATATTGGTATTAGAGCTTGATAACTCGAGAATCTCTTACTGGAAGAGGCGAACAGGTCTCTCGGTGTATGAAGAGGCCCAAGCCATAATAGTCAGAAAACGGCTTGTTTGTAAACATTCATAATTGTCGAATCGTAAGTGGGTACATACTCGTGAGTACACAGCAATGTGCAATCTGCAGTGAAAACGAGTGAGAGATACACATGAGAGCCATTCCTTGATCCATCCATGATGATGATATGATGTGTTATCTTCTAATGTGATTACATTACACGCTGTGGTAGCAAAAAGGGTGGGCACTTCATGGCTTGATGGGCAGGGGATTTGTGAGCATACCAACTGGAAAGGATAAGTACGGCGGCGATGAGAACGAGGACTGACAAGCAGATTCTCCATAGCATTACTGGCAGGGCATAACCTGGCATGATGGCACGCACAATTCACAAATTCAGAATGGAATGAACAGATAATATTAACTTCTACACTTACACCGCATCACGAACACGAATCAGAACCAGAACCAGTTTAGTAGTCTATCTTCGGAGTCGTCTATCCAGCAAAGCAGCACCCAGTTAGACAGCACCAGCTCACAAGTTCACATGCATCTGGAATAAGTACAACACACTTGTCTTCCGATCCAACAATTTCACACCGTACTTCACACATCCACCTTCCGCTCATCCTCCTCCCAGAGCCAAAATCAAAGCTAGCATTTCCGATTCGGATTCGGATCCTTTAAGATATCCGCATTTCTACACTTTGCACCAGTCGAGTCTGAAGTTGTATCCGTCTGAGCATCAAGAAGGGGAAGAGTAGCGGCAGTCAGATAGTGATAGCTGGTGTGAAGCTGTGCTTGTTCAATCCTGATTGACAGCGAAAGTGAGCCTTATTTTCTCCCTCATTTCCTTTGCTTGGATGTAGCAGCTAATTCTGAATTCTCGAGTCGTACAAAGACAAGAGCAGGACAAAGAGGAGAAGGCGGAGAAGGGCAGAGAATACAATTAGATTTTACCATAAAACCATAACAGCATAAGTTGACTATATACATGGACTACAGAGTACCTTTATTAGTAGTTACGTAAGAAAGAGTCAGAGTTAATAGTGAGAGTATTGGACGTACGTGCATGTAGATGTGGACGAGATGACAGTATAAATTTAAAGTTGAAGCTCAGCAGAAGCAGAAGCATGAGTACCAGCAGCATCTGAATGAGACCGACCCATCAGCCATCAGCATTAATAACCACATCAACTTTCCACCAAAATACCAAACCAACACCAAGCCAAGCCAAGTGAAGTCAAGTCAAGACCCAGACCAACTACCTATAACTAGTGAGTGGAAGATAGACGACTTGGTACCCACTTGCCACCACGACTCGTATTCAAAAGTAGATACATTCAACTACCTACTCCCCGAGTTAAGTATGAACGTGAAGTAAGTGTGCTTTGGCTGAGTTTGGTGTTTGGCAGTGGAACAGTGGAAGAGTGTATGGGGTACGGGATGGATTTATAATCCAAGTACAATATATTTTCAACGTTTTAGTTGTTGACGGGCTTTGGCCGTGTCCACAACCAGCAAGCCAAGTCAAGTCAAGTGAATCCCAGTCATAGATCAAAACTCTCGTCATTTATCATCATTTATTTGCCCGTCTCCTCCTCATCATCGTATCGCATCGCATCGCTCATCAGAATCGTCTAAGATCAACTCAACCACCAGCACCAGTCACTGCCTTTCCCTTCTTCCACTTCCACTTCTTTTGACTACCAATAGTTACACCAATACTTCCTCTACCGCTCATGGTTCATAAAGAAGCCTAGATAAGTCCATTAGCTTGCATCAGAATCTTGTTATTCTCTCTTCTCTGGACTACTCCAATACAGATACTCCAAGTGGGCATCTCGCTCTGGAAAATCATAAATTTATCATCAAACAACAATAACTTACAACGTGTCTACTGTACTCTCTGCTCGTCTATATACAGTATATAGTGTTCGATCTCCTGTAGCATTGTCCTCAGACCCATTACCCACTGACTTGACTGAACATTTAGTCATTTAGTGGTGTCTGCGTGTATATCAATATCAACTATCAGCTCGACTATACACAGACAGGACAAGAGAAAGAGAATAGGTAGAACCGCAACCTTTCTTCACTGTCGAAACCTACTCTCGATCAATTAGATTTCCGGTGCTCTCTGTCTCTTCCTCTCCCTCCTTGATATTCCTCACTTCCATTTCCATTCCAACCTCCCAAGTAGTTTCAATTCCAAGTCATCATCAAGTCCAAGTCCAGAAAGTAAAAGTTGTTGTTCTCTCTTTCCTTCAATTATCATCCTTAAAGGTTCTTACTTCACCTCGTCCTCTCCAACACAACCCGTATCATTTATACCTTCAATTCGATTTTCGTCCTAAGTGAGTTTTCTCATTCTCATTTTGAACCAACAATTAGCTGTCCGTCCTCCCAACCACAAACTACCAAAGAACAGCCAGTAACCGGCACACTGCTCCAGCACGTCTGTACAAAAAAAACAAAACAAGGGAAATCATAACAAATTTACTACCTTGACAGGAGATTGAATTATCTCTAAATTAAATTGACGGAGCTTCGACGATGCGAGATGCATTGGTTACAATTAGTTAAGTGAACAACCTTTCAACCGTAGGCACTGAATGTAAATTACTACATGACTTTATTGCCTCCTCCGTCCACCCTACGTATTGGTATTTTATGCACTTTTGATTCAACATTTTGAGCAAGTTACTGTTCGTGGGTTTAAAACTTTTGGTCGATCATTTAACGTTGGAAGGACGACTGCGACGGCGACTGCGACGTCGACAGCGACAGCGACGGTGAAAAAATGTTGAGACGAAAGATTCTCACCGAAATGAAAGCCAAAACTGAAACGGAATTTAATGCTCTCTTGCAAAATGCAACGGACACTAGTCCATGTGTCACTGCCAATTCTCCGATCAAACGGAATTCACGAAAAAGGGATCGAAAGATTATGGAATTATTTGCGATAATTGTTACAACGGTAGCTTTTGTCTGCGTAGATTTCCTTCAGGTATCTCAGTCTGTGGTGCTAGCCGCTGAGCGTTCAAGTAAGTCTGCCTTTCGAACAATTTTATTTATTTAATACTACGTTCTTCACTGTAATTTAATCCGGATCAGACAGACCGACAGACAGACACATGAAGGCAAAAATGACAGACGAAAACCGGGAAAAATAATAAAGTTCATCTGACACTCCAGTAGTAATTAATTATTGTAATTATACACTAAATCGACCGTTGACACTCACAGTTGAATTCGACTTTTAATTGAAAGTTGGAAAAAGATTTTGCGCGCGCTTTAATCAATGCATATTGTCGCCATCAGGAGTCTCGTTTAATCGTCATCACGACGTACTAGTCGGTAGTTCTAACTTTAATTGTTGCAACTGATACTACCTTTAGTATAGGAAGAAGAAAGACGGACACATTTTTCTTGAGCTTTATGTGTGAGAATGACAGTTAAATTTAATCACCTCTTTGTAAACGTGAAGACAGACTCTCGAATTCTAAAGATAAGTTTCTACTTACCCCTCGTCCAGGGCTTTAGTGTCAGTAGTAATCAATAGTCAGTAGTCAGTTATAAAAATTCTGTGGAATTAGCAGTCTTTCAGTTTAGCTTTTGGTTCTATCAGTATCATTGTTATCGTGTAGAGTGTTGAATGAGTAGTGAGTAGATACACAAGACTGACAGTTGCTACTACTAACTAGAGCGAGACAGCAGTGAAACTTAAACCGTGATTAAGAGAAGTTGAGCATCAATCGTAAAATTCTTTTGGCTTCGACAAGCGTCTCCTCTGCGGGTTGGATCAAACGTTGTCATTGGCCTAATAGATGAAAGATGGAATGCTTACGTTAGACGATTAGATAACCAGTGAAAGGAGTAAATAGTAATAAAGTGTAAAGTGCGTTTTGTTTTTGTATAATTATGGGACAAATGGACCAGTCACTAGTAAAAATAATGTCAGTTGTGATGTGACACGTGGGAATGTGGGAAGACAACGGCTACGATGACGACAATGTTGAATGTCGACAAGATCGCATCACGTTTCCCGTTTCCGCATCGTCAGTCAAATCGAAATTCCATTCCATCCAAGTCACAACAACGCAGCGGTAACCGAAATACATAAGAGAACGCAATGCGAGATGTTTTCCTTCCACAAGTCATTTGTATGGTGTCACACAATTTGGTCAGTTTAAATTTGAATTGTCAATACGTTTCAGGTAGGGATACTCACATTTGAGATAAGACTTTTTTTTTATTATTGTTGATTGAATCCTGGATGGATTTTATGACATGACCTTATTCGTCATTTGTAGATATGTACTTCCAGCACGATTCCACTTTCAGTTTTCAAGCCTTCATTGTACTTTCCAAGTACAGCCGAAAGTGATGAGCTAGGGAGATTAAGATAAGAGCGATTACATTACTTTTAGAGGTGTGATCACATCAGATTATCTCTCATTCTTTCTCTACGCACAAAATATGTTAAATTGTTATTTTAAATCTTTAGCCGTTAGCGTTGGCAATAGCATTAGAAGTATAAGCATTTGGCATATTTCTCATTTGTGCTGCATTCATTTGCCTCAACCTGCCTAGAGATCAGAGCCTCCACTTTTTTATTTTTAAATAGGCATTTAGTATGTCACAATCAGTCGGAATTTTTGGTGATAGTGGAAATTAACATGGAACAAAAAAAGTATTGTCGTCGTTTCGTTTTCGTTCCGGTGCAGACTCATTTAATATATTTTTATGTTTATGGATCCTATTGAATTGCATTACATTGCACTGCATTGTAGTGAATTGTATTGCATAATTAATTGTATTTCACTTGACTACACACTGCATTGCATTGCATTGCATTTCATGGCATACCACTGGATTGCATTTCATTGCCGCTGGAAATGGAAATGATCTCAAGCTGAGTTTTAATGGAGTCCGCTCAGGCTTTGACTTTGGTTTCGGCTTGACTTGGTTTGGTTTAGTTTTGCTTAGGGTGTTCGTGAAGGAAACAAGGTTTGTGGAAAAATCGGAACAATTGTTGAGACTATTTGTCTTGCTATAGAAAATGTTAATTTAATGAAAATGAAAGCTATTCTAATGAATTTAATTCGTGTACCAGTTGACTAGCTGATTCAGATTCAAGTTGAAACCTGTAAAGTAGAATAGATAAAAAGTACATTTGGAAGTTAACTTATCTCCTCTGGTGTTGTGTTCAGTTTGGTTGAACAAGTGGAGTGGAAGGAGAGAGAGAGAGAGGGAGAAAGAGAGAGAATTAGAGAATCATGTTGAAATCATCATATCGTATCGCAAAGTATGTAGGATAATATGGTATAATATTGTGTATAGAGTTAAAGCGTTTACATTAAATTTAATTTAATTTACAATTTACATAATGGATTCGGATGGGTTAGGTAGACATAGACAGGGATGCGGATGTATGTAAATGCATGTGGATGGGAGTCAAGTGTACGTAGGTATGTACTCGGTAGATTTTATGGTAATTAAATCACGAGAGAGTGATCCACGCACTTGTACTCCACTATAAAGTGTATCCTTTCTTCCATCCCATCATTCGATTGCATGCTGGTACTCGTACTCGTACTCGTACCGGTCCTGGTCCTGGTACTGCCATTACATAATCGCAGTTATCTGTCATATACATGTACATATGATGATGGGTAGGTATCTACATAGGTATGTAATTACATCTATTGACTATTCTCCGTGGCCAAAGATCTGCCTCCAGAGCAAGCACTTGCTCAACGCTGCAGTTTTATCTTGCGGTCTGTTTAGTCAAATTATTGTTGAGCTAAAATGGAACCATGTCATAAAAATTAAAGCAGAGATATTTGAAAAGGTCACGCTTAAATTCTACATTTTTATTAATGCACCACGTTCTATTCTATTCGGAGATAGTATGGGGTAGCTTTTTTTAAACCATGGGATGAACATGCATGCACGACATTGTAGAAAAAGTCTTGGAATTTGCCATTCAACTTTCCATGTACCTAGTTCCACATTCATTTTCGAAATGAATGCATGGATGCATGCATGCATGCATGGGGTGTGTAGTGTTGATGTTGATAGTGGTAGTGGTGCAGTCTGCAGTGCAGCAGTCAGTGCAGCATCGCATGGACTATTGAACGTTTTAATCTTCAATAGAACCTCAACCACATCAACATCATAGGATAGGCACAGCAACAGCTGAACATCTTTTAATAATTGCTACAGTCTACATCTCAACATTTTTGAATGCATTGGATATTGGATTGCATCGCACTGCATTGCGTGGCACTCACATCCACGTGCAGGGAGAGCAATAAATACTATTTCTATTGAGCCGAGAGAAGTATGAGAGTACGAGTGCGAGAGCTGTGCGAGACTAGAAAGCAAAAGGAAAAGGCAAAAACGAAAAGGAAAGCCTTTCAATCCCCCTTCCTGACAATTATAATTATTATTTGCCATCTTTAACTCTTAAATGAAACTAATTACCCTTCAGCTCAAATTACTAGGAGCGTCGTTGTAGGAAAAAACTGTGCTTTGGAAGGGCTAGTCAAACACTAATAAAAAGGCCTTCCCATCTTCTTTCAGGAGTAACATTGTAATATAAACAGCGAAAAAAAACATCAAATACTTGAGGCTTCAGGTCAGTCGTCTTTCGTTCGCATGTAGGTAGTTATATGCGTGCGAGCGTGCGTTTGCATAGCTTTTACATAGATACATGACTGATTGTAATTGCAAGTACTTTTCACAACCATGTATACATAATTACCCTTGAAACTGGTGTTGTGATTAATTATGACTTGTAACTGTAAGTGGATTAAAATAGATGCTAATAAGCATACGCATCTAATGATAATTATGCCCTAGTAAAATGTGAATAACCGCGTGTTGCTATCTGTCACTACATTTCTTTTCTGTAAAGGAATATCCACATCCACTGTTATCACAACCTGGCAGACAGATCACAATCAGCTTGGTCTGATCGTGAGTACACAGTAAAGTAAAACCAGGCAAGGTAAAACGAACGCTAGCAAAAAGGTAGAAGGGGCACATCACATATTACTTAATAAGTTGTATAGCTTCATAGCCAACCCATGAGTGCACAGACCTACATAGTTTGTTTAACGGAAGAGATGAACAGAAACCGACAGAAAGTGAGACTTAAGATGGAACTGCCAGATTTGCCAGAAAAAAAAAGCTAAAGAAAGTTTACTCAGACATCCGCACGCACACAAGAGAGAGGAAGAGAGGGGGTCGTTTGATTTTGATTCATTCATTGCTTTGGTTTTCGTTTTGGTTTCCTCTCGGTTTTGTTTTGTGAGTAGAGTAGAGTAGGAGTAGGAGAGAATTGAAAAGATGAGAGGACATTGTAGACGAGAAGATGAAGGGATTTTGGATTTGGTGGTGGATGTTGATGTGGAAGGCAAGCTCTTTAGTCTTGGGCTGGTTACGTTACTTTACGTTACGATACGACTGATTTGGTGTGTTTTTTGTCTATTTGGTCTTGTTCTTTTATATATTCCTTTGTACTTTTGTCTTGTGCATCTACTTGGAGTCCATGGAGAGGAAGATGAAGACGAAGACGGTGGTAGGCACCTATGTCGGTTTGCGTATTTACGCTTGTTATGGCTCGTTGATCTTGCTCAGAAAAACCAAATGATTGTTTGACGCTGACACGAGACTGTCAACGAGTCAACGACGAGTCAGAAAATCCAACGCTCACTTTTGTTATGGGAGACGGCTGAGATTGCTTCGAGCAAAGAACATCACGTCGGATAACATTGCGTTGCGATTGCGATTATCTTAGCATATTATTTTATTTATGTAGATGATAGCACAGAGTGGCAGAGGTGGGTAGGTAGGTAGGTCCTTCGAGGATTCTATGAGATTCAAGTATTCCAGTCCTTAGGTACATATTTGATTTGGGAAGCTCACATTCGACATTCGACATTCGACATTCACCTTATATATACCTATTATTGTAGTACAAGTGCACTACCTTATGCCATACCATACCAAGAGCTAGGTTGCGTTGCCTTACTTTGCGTTACGTTACATTAGTTGCTTTTGTCTCGTGCCTCGTCTCATCTAGTCATCTCATCTCATATTATCTCAAGCTCTAAAGAGAGATGCAAAAAAAGGAAAAGGAAGGAAGGGTGAGCAAATAAAAAAAGCGAGAGATCCAAGCGATTGCTGGTACGATTGTCTACTGCTCCATCCATATCCATGTCGTGTGTATGTATACCTATATATTCGTAAAGATTTAAGTAAACTTTTTTTTCCACTTGAGAACTTTGGCTGGCTCCCCGCATCCATCTCATCTTGTGTATTTCTTGTACAGCTTTAGGGTAGAGATACACCTTCCAATCTGGGTATCAGTTTAAAGAGCAAAGACAGCAGACTCACTCACGGTTCTATAGATAACAGGAACCAGTGAGGACGGTAGGTAGGTAGGACAGAGCAGAGTGGCAAACTGACTGACAACACATTCATATTTCACATTTTTAATTTCGAATTTAACTTTAACAATTGAATTTTTATTTGATCACTATGATGAAAAATTGGACTTTTAAGCTATAAATTATGGGCACTACACAAGCAGCTTTTTTCTTATTGGAATTAGTTTTATTCTTTCACTTGGTTCCATTTAGTTGCAACACATACCAACATATTTTCTTTATACATGCAAATCAAATTGCTAGTTGATTTCGATTTTCTTTCATTTGTCTCTTGAACAGGATGTTGCAGATGTATGATATGGTATGATGTCATTGTAATTGTCTTCGGGAATTTCAGAAATGAAAATTTGATTAGCGTGGTGTGGTTGCAGAGAAAACTTGCTTGATAATGAATTGGAATTTGGTGATGGATAAAAACAAGGATGAAGTTTAAATTATACATACAATGTGTGGTTTGTAAATGTTTTTCTATTCCTATGTCTGATGCTGATGACCTCATTAATTTTAGGAATAACAAATGATTGTAAAGTGAAAATGAAAAAGAAGGAAGCTGGAATGAATGCATCGATGAGACATGATGGTCTGGAAAGGTTCCACTTTAAATGTATGAGTGGGGCGTGTATAGATTTCCAGCGAAGATGCGATGGCAACAATGACTGCAAAGATGCAAGTGACGAGTATCGATGCCGTGAGTTGGCTTTGGTTTTTGTATCTTCAATCCAATTCAATCCAATCCAGTCGAGCAGATCAATTTTTGTTCGTGGATCTGCTAAACTGTTCACTGCATCTGTTTACTTGCACATTCGATTTCGAATGCTTATTAACTGTTGCATGTCCATGTCAGTTTTCATATCAGTTTGCAATCGAATGGCAACCGTTCACCTGCCTTCAACATTTTTGATTGATTTTCAACT
>JAAXYX010002128.1:0-18862 GCA_036851915.1 Ptenothrix huangshanensis
GCCGTTATAAAAATTCTCATTTAACATTCAGATTAAATGGACCCCTGGAAACTGATCAAAACTCAATTTGGACCTTAAATCAAATAATGCTAGTCCTTTTATTCGTCTCAACACTGTAAAACTTTAAGGATCAATGTGAGTGAATATTTTTGGTTTCCACGGTCCGTTTGAGTGAAAAAACCACCATAGACCTTAGAACTTCCTAACTTAGGGCCAAACCATAAGTCGTATTTATCCAGGATTTAATATGTATGTATGTAGTAAATTGAATTGGGATTCACTGATTCACCATCCCTGAATTTATTGTAGACTGTATGTACAGAAAAAATACAAAATTGTCGCAGAATTGCCACAAAATTCAAATTCAACACGCGATTCTAACGGCCTTAAAGATACCAATGAATTTGAAAGTTCATCACTGGTGATTTTAATAAGGAATTCAACAGTACCATTCGTTTTTTTATACGAAAGATACTTTTTCATTTAGCTTACAATAAATTCCTTGCGATCGTAACCGTACAGTCTGACGTTCAAAAATTAATTAGAATTATATGCTGAGCCGAATGCTTATGCTGATGCCGTCTATGCTTACTAATGTTTTTAGCTAATTGCTTAGATTAGGAAAAATTGAATATATTCAAATTCAAATACTAAACAGAAATGTTACCATATCAATAGCAAAAAAAGTCTTCTTGAATGTTTTTGAATAAAATGTTTATTTAAAACTCAAAATTATTGCGAGTAATTTTATAATTACTAGTAGGTCACTGTTCTTAGTTCCATCCAGTAATCCAGTTGCTGAGTCCGCTGAGGTCTGTCTTGTCATTGTTGACTGCTGAGGACTGTCTGAGTCGCTTTTGTGTATGATGTTCTTGTCGAAGCTCATTTAACTTTCTGTTTCTGATTTTGCACTTTTGCAGGTAAGACTAAGACCATTTAATTATATTTTCTTTTTTCAATGTTCAATATTACACTGCCTTAAAAATTGATTTCACAATGATGTTTGATATTATTGATATTGTATACGCTAATTGTATTTTGCCTATAACTGTAATTAATTAATGACGTAATAAGCTTACTGTTTATAATTAGTACTGCCACAAAACAAGCTTCCTTGTTAGCAATTCTAACATATAAGTTGAATTTTTTTGACTCATTTTATATTTAAAACTTAGGAAAAGGAGGTTCAGAAAAAGGAGGTCTCTCATCATTCGTGTCATAGACTGCTGGCTGCTATAATTATTATCATTGCCAACTTTTGAACTCGGTTGTCGATTGTCGATTACTTCAACATGAGTGGCCGAAATGGAAATAGTGAGCCAGAATATCAAGAATATTATGACAACGAATTTCTCGATCGATTCAGAGAGGAAGATGGAAGGTCAAAGAAGAAGTGGCAAGTTGATAGCATTAAAGGGGAGTATCTTTACCTACCCGCCAAGGATGAAACTGGAAGATATCCTGGAGGAGTATTGTTATGCGAACCCACCCCCACAAGTGGCAACGTCTCGGCGGGAAAAGCAGCAAATAATGCTGCCGAAAACAGAAATTTGGCTGGGAATTATGCTGCCCAAGGTCAGTCTTCAAAACCAGCTTCCTCTGGCAACAGAGGTCAAGGTCAAGCTGGAGGCAGAGGTCCGCGCTAAGTAAGTAAATCTGATTCAAACCAAAGCATATGTTTGTAATTATTATATCGAAGTATCTGAACTGAAACTTTTTCCATGTCAGGTTTAATTGTAAACATAATTTACTCCGTTCCATTGTACTTTGTTTATTCTTTAAATTGGACCCATCCTATAATTACACTTGTATTTGCATTTTAGGCCGTGGTTTACAGAAAATCAAGCAAAAAACTGCACCATCTTTGGTCGTCAGCCGCAACATTAGTAACTTATTGTATAAAAACCAATGAAAAATGTAGACATAGGTAGTATATCGAATTTAAATAATTATTCAGTGCATGCATTAATATTATTATTATCCTGTGTCTAGTAAGTAATTTCCAAAATGTAACATTTACTTGAAGTGCCAACATACGTAGTAGTTATTATCGGGGCAAGTTCAGGAGTCTCCTCAAGTAATTATTATCTAACTATGAACTTTTCAAGCAAAACACTTTTGGTCTATGGAGCTCCCGAACTCGCCCAGGAAAATACTTCCGTACCTACATACATTCCTTCCAATTTACATTACCTTCTACAAGCATCAACTTTTCGTTAATAAATACTAAAGCTTACTGTATGAGTTTGAAAAAAAATTAATCAAGCATCGATAAGTCACTCCATTCTCCAAAATATGAAGCTGATTGAAAAAAGTCGATTTCATGCGTAATGTCTTTTTTTCACATCGGATGTAAACATGTAATCTAATACGATAACCAAAGAACCATTTCCGCACTGCCCGTTAAGGATTTGGATACTAGTGGGCCGCTACTATTACCCTAAAATCTAAAACAAAATCATCAAACGCATGAACATTTCAATATTGTAATTACATAAATACCTACCCTTCCTGTGCACAGTGCATGTGCATGCAGCAGATTCCTGCTAAAGCTAAATAGATGAATAATTAAATACATTTGTCACATTGACGATTTCGGTGGCTTGTTCCTTTTCTCGAATTCCCTCTTCCGGTGGATAAGTGTGCAATTTCGTACGAATGCACAAGGGTGAGCTCAAAATACTTCCTACTCTGATTACCTGATTCCTACTTCATCATTTTGTAATGCCAAGGAAAAGTTGCAGAGTACTGTCATCGTACAGAATTTTTATTCATTAACCCAAACAATTATTTTGTGGTAGCTTTTGAACAGCTTTTTTGTGTTTCGATGTTTTACCAACATTTCGAAATTTGTTCTTTACATTTTCATTTACATCTGCGGGGTCAAATGCGCAATAACCTATTTGATGATAGAGATAAGAGGCTATAATTTGTTATTGCTTCATTCTTGGTGGAATTCCAAAAAAATCAATTTTAAATGTAATAAATCTGACGGATTGGCGATTGGTTCGGCGAATAATTATTTCATGCGTGGGAAAAGAAGTCTGAGCTGTCAGGGATCAGATTACATGTCATGTTTTCGTCATCCTTGATATGAGATCTCAGATAGCTTTTAACAATTGGTAAGTTTAATTAACCTACCTATTATAATTCCATTTACTCATGCATTGTAATTGTAAGATTGGTCGTTATGTAAATTACCTGAGTAGGGTAAGTTAATTGAAAATTCCATTGTAATTATATGTATCGAGCTAAATTACGTTGGAGTCATTGTAATCATGCCATGACACATAGTTGATTGCAATATGTGAGTAGAATTTAAGTCGACATTAGTGTGATGTTTAAGTTTGATTAGTTGAGTTGATTACCATTACAAAATGTGAGTAAATAAACTAGTTTTCTTGTGAAATGGGATTTCGTTGATTACTTTCCACTTATGATTATGCATAGCGTCGGTGAAGAGTCAAAATGACTTATGTAAATCCAAATGCTATTAAAAGTAGTATGAACTAAATCCGCGAGGGCTAAAAACCGAAATGTCCTAAATCCGTAAATACTTCTTGTACTTATGCCAGTAGTCATTTTAATTAATTAATTATAGTCATCGGTAATTCAGCATTGAACCGAACCAAACGTCATTTATTATTTTTTGTTCTCTACCTGCAAAATGGATTTATATTTTTGAAAAGTCCTAATTAGAACGTTCTGTACTAACTGAAAAGTCGTAATTTGAACGTTGTGCACTATTTCAAAATTCAAAATTATTACTAGTAGAGAATTTTAAAAACGGTTACTGAGTTTGTTGGAAATAATTAATTTCCAGCTATTATTCCCGCATGTATAACGATTTGTTATCACTACACAGAAAAAAGCTTAAAATTTCGCTTAATCATAGACTAAGCTGCTTAGTTTCGTGATCGTTATCACTCGCCAGTATAATTAAAAGCGAAAATTTGAGCATAAAATAAATTGCTCAACAGTGACCGACTTTCGAAATTAAAATGAAGAGCAAGTCGGAATTTTTGCCTCTCATCATCCTCGTTCCGTTTGTCAAAATTATTACGTTTTGGTTTTCTATTATTTGAAAAATCGTAATTATAAGAGCATTCATTTTTAGAAAAGTAGTAATAAAGTAATTCGTTTTTTGAAATATTGCTAATTTGAACGTTTTGCACCTTTTGAAAAGTCGTAATTAAAAAATAATTCGAATTTTAAAAAATCGCTAATTTAAACGTTTTGCACCTTTTAAAAAGTCGTAATTATAAAGTTACTCCCTTATTGAAAAATCGCCAATTTGACCGTTTTGCACTTTTTAAAAAGTCGTAATTAGAACGATTTGCATTTTGGGAAGGTATTGTAACAATCAATTAATGATTTTTTGATCGACTAATGCTGATAGATATTGTAACTCATGGATTAAGTTCATTTTGTTTTTAAGGCGATTTGGATTTGAGCCGCTTTGCTATTTGTGACATTTGGATTAGGATGATTTTGACTCTTTGTCAACAATATGTCAAATATTTTCAGTAATTTTATTTCACTACTCATTACGTTAAATCGCATTTGGATTACACATTATCAATTGCAAAAAATAGCATAGAGGTGCATCTAATAAAGGTAATGCAAGCGAACTTTGCCAGCTGGTATACAATGTAGTCTGAGTTGAAAAAGCATCATTCATGCATTCTTATTGAATAATATTGGAATTACTAGTCTGCTGTTTTGATTCCACATTTTATTTTCCTTACCTAGTAAAAAAAAGAGTAATAGAGATGCTGGTAACAAAAAGGGAATAGGGGCATCTATGAATTGTAACATAAACTTTGATCGACATTTCCATTGATTTTAACAGGACAAACTGTACATCAGATTAATATTTTTCACTATTAATTTTAATAGTGGGACTCGGTAAATTATTTACAGAAAAAGAACAATTGATATATTTCATAGGTTTCGCTATGGATGTTGTTTTTCTGAAATTAATAGTGATTTCTATTAGAAATCCGGTATACAGCGGTATTTTTTCTTAGTGTGTAGCTGAGATACTTAGAAGCACTTAAGTGACAGAAATCATTAGTAGTTACTAACGATTTTTCGTGCGGGTATTTGTCATGTGGCATTAACACTCCAAAACGATAACATGTAATTATTGCACTTTATGATCCTTTTAGGTAAACAATGAAAGCAACGTATTATCCATCTACTATACTAATTTCGAACCTCGAACTTTATTTGTTGAAGAAAAATCAGTTACATTTAAAACATCAGTTTGGTTCTCTTTGAGTCATATATCACCAAAATAAAATTCCCGGTGGTTTTTTTTTTGCAGAGTCGAGACTCAAATATAAACACAGAAATGAACCCTGAGAAACGTTCTACCAATTTTACCTTGGTGTATTCATCTGTGTTAATATTTTATATTTTAGCTACACCACATCGAGGCTCCTGCACTCCTACTATGTATACTAGAATCCTATCTGGGAGTTTACACGGAGATGACCGCAACTGGAATGTAAGAATATAATTAACTACTATCTGTATTTAAAATTCAGCATTTATGCAATTGTAATTATATCAATTTATGTGACGATACTAATATTGCAAATACTTTATTACTATTAGTAATTCCTATAAATAATAATTCATATAACTAAACTAGCTAGCCATCGGAAAAATTGACGAGGACAATAATTTTAAAATCATGTGTGGAGGAGTTATGACAAGATCGGGACAAATCATCTCATCAGCCAGCTGTTTGGACGAAAAGTGAGATCAAAAAATTTCTTATACTTTTTCTTGATACTGTTTTGTATTCCAAAGCTGATTCACTTAACAATGGTAGTCATGATGCTTTTCAATTTAATATTTATTAGCCATTTGGTAGACGACCAGGATGTGGTCCAGGTGCGTGACCCTACAAATGGAATTTACAACCTCACGTCCATGTTCCTCCATCCAAATTATACGGAAAGCTCTAACGCAGATGATATTGCTGTGCTGACTATTACGCCTCGTGCCCTCATAACGGATCGTAATCCTGTTGAATACCATCGCTTTGAAATAAACGAAATTTTAAGCTATACTGAGTCACAATTTATTACGGACTTTGTATTGTCTCTTCCTGGTAAGAAACGAAATGCAATACATATATGTAATCACAAATATTCATAGGTAAAACAAGGTAGATAATTATGTATATTTAATCTTTTCTATTAAAACTCATGTAATTTACAGATGGCTCTACCAAAGAAAATACGGAAAGTTTAGTTCTTCGGTCAAGATTAGAAATGGTAGAAATTGAAATTCCTAAATTTTGTCAAAAGAAATACGAAACATTTATGAATATAACGGGTATGGACTACAATGCCACTTTCCCGAGGGGAATCAAATCTTCAGTGTTTTGTGCTCGAATCACGGATTTCCCCGATTGCGAAGTAAAAACTCATCCCGTAAAAGATTCTTTGCATGCAATTAATTGTACCAATTTATGAGAAAAAAATATGTGTAAATGCCAAATGTGGTTCTTATTTTAATTCTCTTTGTATTTTAGTACCAACGGGGCCAGCAATTAGTTGTCAAGATGTTGGGCGCAAACAACAGAACTTTATATTATCTTCTTGGAACGCGAACGAAAGACCAATTGCCAGGGTCGAGAATATGTGAGTCAGGAGCACTGCCGATGATTTTCACGAATGTAATTTTATACGAGGATTGGGTGGCTTCGTTGATTGGACATGAAGCTTGAATTGTTTGTCGGGCATTGTTCCCGTTGACTTTGTTCTTTGCTATAAATCTGACTTTTTAAAATATAATTATTTAAATTGTTATTTCAATTATTCATGCAAAATAATAAAATTCCCTTATTAGGAAAAGAGAGATATCATGGTTTGCAATCACAAATCATAACGAATGTTCATTATTGATGATATCGTTAATCAAGGACTATGTTATGGTTTGTACCCGTCATATATAATTACTACTTCTAATAATTAGAGCATATTACAACTTAATTATATGCAAAAGTAGTCTACTTGAAATCACATTAGGAATTACTCAGTTCAAAATTAGGTTTTTAAAGTGTGAATCGCAGTGGTTCTAGAAGTTACAAATTCATTATTAATGTTTTACTATCTGCACATATTAACCTGCGTTTCTCAGCTAGCTAGTCTATCTTATTCATATTAGAATAATGATTTGGGCTTTACATAATAAATTTTTTAAGTGGTTACCATTAAGGTAGCAATCGGCAATCATTACTCTTTATTATCAACTGGAAATCCCGAAATTAAAAATGCGAATTACTAGAAACAAATCAACAAATTAAATTTTAATTGAGTTCCCGAGCATTTCACAGAGCAGCCTTTTTCCTTTTTTTCTTATTCACTATCAGATATGAAATATCTTGGTTATTGATGGAACCGGAAAAGAATGAAAATAAGAGTCGATGGACTATACTTATTTGGAACTGAAACGGAAATGCTTCCATCAAATGCAACACTATTAGTTTCAAAATTCTTTAAGAACTTCACGAATTTTCGCACGAAGCAGTGGATATGCTGGAAAGAAGTAAACGCTCCCAATTTTTTAAACTATTTTTTGCGGTACCTATAGTGTGAAATTGCATACCATACCTTCCCAGTTCAAATGCGATAAGATCGTAATGCCGGCACAGTATATAATTGGTGCAATGTGGTATTTCTTAAGACCAATTAGTTGTGTACAGAAGAACCGCCGTGTGCTAAACTTTTTTGAAGGAACCCTCAAATTCTGCTTATAGAAAGATATGCTACAAAAAATAAAAAAAAGCTCCAAATTATAACAAATCAAATCAAATGATCCACGCATGGATACAACAAAAAATAGTACTCGTTTTCCTATATGCTGAAAACTCATTAATCAAAGTCTGTAGATACTTGTTACCGTAAAAAACTTTTAAAGGGAGCCGGCCTCTAAATGAAGCCGGTGTCCAAAGGTAGCCGTGTCAAATGCTGTGCTTAATCATTACGATGGCCGGGAGAAAAGTAAATATTTACTAAAGAAAGCCGGCTTCCTTTACAACTTTTACGGTACATATCAAATATGTAGTAATCCACATAAAATTAGGACTTACTGACGACGAGAGTAAATGTAAAATGCAATGCTGTATTCTCACTATTCTCACTTGGGGAACGTAAAAAAGGTTCGGCTTGTGGAGGGCTTTTGAAAGTTCGAATTATAGAAAGTCGAATACATGGTACATAATGTTCCATGAATGGGCGGACAGAAACGTTCAGCTTATAGAAATGTTGGTCTTATCGACGATAGTCATATTCGTTTATCCATAGGATGATGCCACTGTAATTATCAACCACAAGTTTCAATAAATTGAAAATGGCTAAAAAGACAATAACACTGAAATCATAACTAAAATGCTTAACATGTTATGTGAATTTTGATAACAAACAAATACAAGTTTTTAAGACTACGAAAAATAAATACGTCAATAATAAATATACTTTGAAATGTCATGAAATTTTGGACTAGTTGATTTTGTCTTTGCTTTATTTTGTATTTGTATCATGTCAAATCCTTTAGTACAACATTCAATTGAATTTAATGATGAACACGTGTATTTTTAATGATGTTTTGGTTTGTATCTTTAACTCCTTTGTGATTCAACTAAAGTGAGTCGATTCTGTGTCATGTGTCATCCAATGCTTACTATAGACATCGCACTAAATACCAATACTACGCACTTAAAATACTCCTTCTTTCAGGAATTTCCTGCTAATAATGTTAACATTTGAACAAGTCATCGTAGTTCAATCACTGGTTGAAATAGACAATAGATTGTTCAACACATAATTACTTCCGTCTTATTATTATTAAAAGACTAACTTCAAAACAAGCTGGTATTGGGATTTGGGACACATAATTAAATTTTAAAATAACAATTATCAGCTGAATATTAGAGTAAGTACTATATAAGTACTATATGGACACAATGACCATCAATTAGATAAAATCATGAATAATGAGCAATAATAGCTTAAAGAAACTGTTTAGTGATCCAAAGGCAAACAAATATGATAGAAAAAAATAAATAAATGACTGGAATTACCACAAAATATAATCAGCTCCTCATTACTACATCGCCTAATGATTTATTACTCAGAATTTGTATTATTATCATCTGCAATTTCATTAGCCCGGGGAAAAGTCAAGGTTGCCAATAATAAAACATGATTTCACACTTCCCCCTATTTGTTTTTTCCATTAACGCGTTCGAAAAAGTTAATAACTTTGTCTATTACATCTGTAGCTACTAATAAACCTAATTATCTGACGCATTCCCCCAGATTAAAGTCTACGATTTTCAAGGAATAGTGCATAATTCCCTCATTTTTTTGTCGATTATGTCTCATATAAATCTAGTTTGCCGATTAATCTCTTACGCAATAAGCATAATAAATTAGTTGTTCGCATGTGAGCGAGTAAACGACACTTAAGTTAGCCCACTAATTTGCCGTCATTTAAATGACATTCAACATTAGACAAAATGCATAGAGGGTACTTTGGTTTTGACTATAAAACGTATTGCGAAATGTTGACAGGCGCTCAGGCTTTTAGTGCATTAGGGATTAGATTCTTCATTATATTCCACAAGGCAATATTTTGTATACACAACTACACTGTCAAACCAAGCGTGATAAATCACACCTACTACCCTATAACTGATCGAGGTTTACAACACTTCTTACAATACATAAGTATCGAAGAAATTGAGATTCTGACTATATAACCTTCCAACTCAAATAAACCGCCCATCAATTTTACAAAACACGAAAGATCCCAATACAAAAAATAAACAAAATGAATCCAAAGAGGAATTGTCGTACTATTGTAGCCTTGTTTTCCTTAGTTGCGATTTCAATTCTCTTCTCAACTCTTCCTCGGAGCCAGTGTGCTTCTATTCTGGATCTGGGGAGCAAAATCTTCTCCGCCAGGGCTGAGAGTTTAAACGGCGCAGATAAGAACTGGAATGTAAGAGAATAAAATTGCAATTTTAATTCAGCATAATAACTTTTCTTAGTTTAATATTGTAGCACTATTTATTTACTTAGCTGGCAATCGGGAAGGTCGATGAGGCGAACAGATTGCAAATGATGTGTGGAGGAGTTATGACACGATCGGAACAACTCATTGCATCGGCCAGCTGTTTGGATCACAAGTAATAAGACTCAATTTATAAGAAACTGTTATTTAGTTTTGCTATTTTTTGATTTAAAATTGTAGATCACAGTATACTTATGTAGTCTAATGTATTTCTTTTGTCTATTCTATTAGCAACCTAGTAAGAGACTGGAGCACTGTTCAGGTGCGTGATGTGAGTAATGGGATTTACGAAATCACATCGATGACCCTGCATCCAAATTACACGGGAAGTTCCGTGGTCGACGATATTGCTGTGCTGACTATTACACCACGAGTACAAGTAAGCGAGAGTGATTCTGTTCCAGCCCAACGCCATCACTTCAGTTATGATGAGGTTTTAAATAATGCTCACGATCAAATGAGCTCCAACATCATTGTTTCCAATTCGGGTAAGAATAATCTTCAAAATATTGATCTAACGATAAGTTGATATAATCCTACATTTCTACATGCATTTAAAAAGAAAACTAATGATTGTGAAACTTTTTGTTTTTATTTATCTATAATACTTATGATTTACAGACGATCCCTTAAAACTAAAACAAGATAAGAGTGATGCTCCGCTGTCATCCGTATTACTAGTTACGACTATGGTCCCCCCTGAAATCTGCGACGCTAAATATAGGGAATATATGTTTAAAAAGGCGATGGACTTTGATGCTGCATTTCCTAGAGGAATTGACATAACCCTGTTGTGTGCAACTGTCAGTAGTGTTCCACCTTGTGAGGTAAGAAATAAGAAAGAAAGAGAAATAAAGCAAGAGTCAATCACATTTTACAATTACCACAATTTTCGTTTATGCATAGTTTAATAATGTACCTAGTAAGTTTTTAGTCTGAATTCAATTTCTTTGTATTGACTTGCAATTTACATTTACTATTGCAGTTACAACGAGGCTGGCAATTAATTGCCATAAGACCTGATCACAAGCAAGCATCTTTTACTTATTATCTTCTTGGAACGCGAACGAGAGACACGTTGTTATCACCAGATCCGAAAGATTGTGACGCCAGAGCGTTGCCAATGGTTTTCACCAATACAATGATGTACCAGGATTGGATAGATTCGTTGGTTACAAAATCAGCTTGAATGATTTGAAAATTTTGTTTTAGAATGTTAACTTTAAGCTTCCCCAAATTTATGTAAGCATGCCATGATTTTGTCTGAGTTCTCATGTAGACTGAAATGAAATGTATAAGCTATTTCTATGTACACGGAATCAAAGTAAAATGCAAGTAGGTAGTAAGCACTAAAAGTAAACTGGAGAAGCACAGTGTAAAACCGTAAGTTGTCTTTAGGAAATAAGTACTTGTGCAATAACTATGCCGTCGTAAAATAAAATGCCTAAATGTTTGGATGACAATTAGTAATTACAGGAAAAACAAGCTTGCCCAATAGGGGAAGCTTAAAATTCAACTAATGCCTAATACCAACTTTTGTTTCAGCTTTCATTATCCTTATTTACGTGTCACAAGATGACAACTGTTTCTTATCATAAACCCTAATAACCTACCTATGTTTTACCAAGGTTTATTCTTGGTCATCTTTTTTTAATAAAAGACGATTTAACATTAAGTACGAGCACAGAATCCATTAATCCTTAGGTATATATGCTTCAATCTCTCCGTAGCTGAACGTTGAATTAATACGACCATAAAGGTAAAATCTGAAATCTTATCGAGCCAAATAATAATAAATGCTTTGAAGAGCATTTATGCTCTTCAAAGTTTAATGAATTTAGTTTGAAGAAAATCGGAGCATAAATATCAATTTTAAGGTCGAAATTGATCATCCTCCAAAAACAAATTTAGTTTTTTTTTTTGTTTTTTTTCAAAAATCCTTGAAAGCTCACTAATAGGATTAATTATTACTACCAAAATTCACGTATGGACAATATTGGAATACCGCACTGAGCTGCAGTTTGAAATGCTTACAGATGTGCATCTAGAACGCAAGAATCTACTCGTACTTATCGTTAGTATAAATAGGAACCCAATTAAAATGCGTCTGAAGTGTATCATATACGCATTAAAAACTTATTTAGGACAGCGAGATGCACTTAAGATGCACTTTTAATGCGCTCTAGATAAGCTTTCGATTTTGAGATGCTCGTTAGGTGAACTTGAAGAGCATCCTAACTGCGTTCATAATTATACTAAATACGAGTATGTTTTTGGCTTTCTAGATGAACTAGTTTTTATAGTGTACATGCGTGCATGAATCTAAAAATGCTACTTAGATTTCATTTATTTTCCTTTTGTTCATGTCTTGCGATTATTCAAATATAACTGCAGTGATTATAAATTCAATACTAATGACTACTTAAAAGGCTGATTTTGACACAACATTTACATAATTACTATAATTAGATACTACAGACACAAAAATAATAACAATATATAATTATGTATACGTTACTTGTCGTTGTAAGTGCTGCAGCCAATTATCAACTAGATGAAGTAAATTCAAGTATAATTATATACTAATAAGACAAAGATGTAACGAGTAATAAGCCTATTAATACCAGTAGCAATAAGAGGCAGCAATAAAAATAAATAACATAAAAATAACTCCAATCCACAAAGACGAGCTACATAATTTCAAAGAATGGTTTTTACAATCAGTCCTAGTCCCAGTCCCAAACCCAAATTCGTTTGAACATTTCCCAAAATCATAACTTCCCTCAAAATTCTTCGGCCTTGTCGAATTCAAATCCGTTTTCCTGTCTAATTCTCCAATTTAATTATTTTAAAATTCATATGTACCTAACTACAAATAAAATGAATTCCCAAACGAGTTGTATTGTTTTATCTCTTACGATGATTTTAGTTCTGTTCTCAACCCTGCCACGAGGTCAATCCTTTTTCAATTCGACGCAACTAATGCCTTTAAGACCTTTGGTTGGTGAGACAAAAGACTGGAACGTAAGCTTGCATCCATTTTTATTTGTCCTCAAAAGTAACGATAATAATTATGTAGAGCAAATTCAATAGTTTAGACCTAAAACTGCATGTTTTTCTGATATTCTGAACTGAAGCTTAGCATAGGGAAATTGACCACCGATCATGCCTACAAAATGATTTGTCCTGCCGTTTTGACAAGATGTAACAGAGTAATGACATCTGCTAGCTGTTTAATCGCAAAGTAAGTAGGTAATTTAGACAATCATAATTACATTGTTACATAATTTGCGTTAATACATGCAGATACTTGTAAGGATGAGTCAATTTACTACTGTACGTAATTAGTGTTCTGTTCAGTGATAACTGATAGAGACGACAACTTTTCAAGCTCGAGTTCATTGTAAGTTGATCATTAAGATAACACTTAACACAATTAATAATTACACTATTACTTGCAGCGGAATTTTCCCTCTCCAAAAAACATGGACTAACATGAGGATCCTTCATGGAGGGGATAATTTCTACAACATTGTAGCAATTCATTTCCATCCAAAGTTTGTCGAAGACTCTAACAGTGACGATATTGCTTGGCTTGAAGCGAATACAGTGGTTAACGCTTCTACCCCGCAACCCCCAAACCTATTCAACACTGAAGAAATCTTTAACCATCCCGAAGATCAGCTAGTCACTAATTGGACTTTAGGTATGGATGAAAATTGAAAATGTATAATTACATGTCATTTATTAAAGTCGTTAAAATCAAATTGTAAGAAATCAGCAGCACAGAAACTTCTTATTTATAGTGCAATCCCAAATTATTGCTATTCTATTTAGAAACTTCGGTTTATTATAGGTTAATTATCAGGCGACCAAAATAATACTTTGTTACCTCCGAAAAATAATTTTTCTCATCTTCAAAATGCAATTCGGCATGAAAATGCTGAAACGATGCTTTTTTAGAATTCAAAAGATTACAAATTTGAGACCCCATGGTGTATGTAATTAATTATGTATGTGCTTGTATGCAAACGCTTTAATTATAAAGTAGCGTTATTCTTTACATAATAAAATCTTAATTTTGTTGCTGCTTCTTTTTTGCAAAACAAAACTTGAATTCAATAGCAACAGCAGACGATTCTTCCGTGCCCAACCTTCTGAAAACGACGATGATAACAGCTAAAATATGTGAAGGGATATACAAAGCCTATATGAAAAAAAGAGGAAGGAACTTTCATGATATCTTCCCAAGGGGAATCGATTCCACGCTACTGTGTGCCAAAGTTAAGAGTGCTAAGGAATGCGAGGTTAGAAGTGAGAACTACAAAATACGATTAGAGCTGCGATTAAATTAGATGTATTTGTATTTGTTCTGAATAGATTAATTAAGTATATTATAATTATACTGTGTTTTTGTTCTTATTTGAATTGGGGTTTTCCGTCATTAATTACTATGTTTTCAGAAACAGTCTGGCACTCATTTGATTGCAGAGCGAATTCACACAATCGTTGATAAAAACATTACTCTTTCGTACCTGCTTGGAATTCGAACTAAAGACATTACAAGAGGAGCCACAAACTGTGTTTCCCGATCGCTACCAATGGTTTTCACAGATGTCTCGAGGTACAATGATTTCGTCGGTTGCTGACAATGTTAAGTAATTTATTATTTTTTGTATAAAACGCGCCTATCTAAAAATGCGGCTTCGGATCGTTTGGTAGAAAGCCGAACACGTAATTGTTTTATTGACCCTGTTCAAGATTATATGATGTGTTACTAATTAATTATAATTATAATTATGACTTATTTCTGTAAAACAATATGCTCTGTCGTTTGATTTAATGACCGTTATTTTGTTTTGGATAAAGAAATAAAAACAGGGAATTTATTTGAAACACATTTTTTAACTTCGAAAATTACAACTGTTTTTTTGTAACTCAGTTCCTTTAAAAGCATAATAATAAGTTATAAGATTAAATAAAGGCATAAAAACAGAAAGCAAACTGGCAGCTAGTAGAGAACTCTATTCCACTATTCACGAATGAGAATCAAAAGAATTTTAGCAGTAGATGACGCGGGGAACAATTTTCAAATTCAGAAACGAGATGTTTTAAATGACGTTTGTTGCTAAACATGCTGAATTCAAGAATATTATAATTATAATGATTATTACTTCCCTTCCATCTTCCATACCATGAGCACAATGGAAACTTTACTTGTTATTACTAAACAGTAGTAATTAACCACTTTATACAACGGTAGATCCCATTTTCCGAATCATAATTAGATAATGTAATTACCGTCACCGTCTATACCCAATTAATGAAAATGAATTGCATACATATCTCCAAATGCACATCAAACCAGCTTCACAATTCAGTTACAATCACCAGTTTGGGTCGTAGTAAGCCCTAACCTTGAAAGGAAATCAAATCAAATCAAGAATCAAGATGAACAATTCAATAAAGTGTTCTATTTCCCTGATATCATCTTTGGCAGTGATTTTACTCCTTTCCCCCGCACTGCCATGTACTTACTGCGATTCTTCTAGAGATGACAATTATTCCCACTCTGTACCGGAAGCATCGTTGGACGACAGAGAGAAAAACTGGAATGTAAGCTGAAAGTATTATTAAAACTTAAATTTATTAATTTACCAAGCTTAAGGAACTATACAGGTTTGAGATGCATGCATAGGTTGTTTAAGGTTGTTCAATTTTTTTGGAAAGTCTAATAACTTAATGCATGATAAGCATCTCCATCTCAAAATCTGGCTCCTGGATTAAAGTGGGAAAAAAGACACACACACACACTCACACACTGGGTGTGAGATCCTTCCTGCTTTAGCTTTGCGTTTTAATGCAAATACTAATTGGATCGTGCAGGTGGCCATTGGAAAAATGACTGGACAAAGTTCGTTCCAAATCATTTGTGGAGGAGTTCGGAATAGATGGAATCAAATTATCACTTCGGCAAGCTGCTTGGACAACAAGTAATTACTTAACTTAATTGCAATAATTATTCTTATTCACACAATCAATATCTCTCTACTTGCTTTTACATTATTGTGTCACATCTTTCTTAAACTGCTAAAGATTTTACTGCAATTATTTAAAAAAATGCATATTATGTATAATCAATTTTCAGCCAGTTAATTTGCGGATGTGCACTGAAATGTGTCGGCCCGGAAGAGGATAGCCCGCAACCAAATATCGGCGTGGTCGTCCTCAATGCACAGTACGGGATGGAAAAGATCGTGTCAGTTGACATTCACCCAGATTACAGTACGGAGTCTTACAAAGGAGACCTTGCAGTACTAGCTCTGCGGAGTCGATTTTATATGACCAATGTAAAAGTTCCTGCAGAAAGCAGGGATTTTAGTACAGCCAGCATTTTTCTTCATCCAGAGCTTAATTATCTTTCCTTCTGGAATGTGTCTAATATTAATAACGCATGTAAGTACCTACATAATAATTATAGTATTGTAAAGTATCTTAATATGGACTGAGACAAAAGTAAAAATTTATAATTTTGGCATGAGCTGTAATTAGATGTTTTAAGGTAGCTATTTTTCTTGTCAGTGAACAATATTTGGGTACAAACCCTTTCTCTATAATAAATAAATTGTGTGTTATCTAAGACAATAAAAGCGTCAAAATGGATCCTTCTGCTTTTCAACGTACAGTACAAGTTACACTTGTAGATGCTGCTACGTGTGAAACTAAGTACAGATCATATTTTCAAAATCAACAAGGGACAACTATAGAGACACATGATCCCCATGAGTCCTCAAATTCTACCTTACCCACCTTCGATACTGTTTTCCCCGGAGGAATCGATTCAACCGTGTTGTGTGTTACTGCTGACCTTGGTCAAGATTGTGGGGTAAGAAATAATACATCATTTGTTTTTCCCCTGGAACATTTACATACAACAACATTTTCATCTTGAATGTACTGTATATTTATTCATTTGCTCTTTTGTTCGTAGAAGTATCGGGGCTATCAATTGGTAGCCATGAGAGAAACTGTCCACAGGAATGGAACGGTTCACCCTTCCTTTATTCTTGGACCTCGAACGGAAAACCGAATCAAAACAACAGATTCTCCTTGTCAGACAAATTCGCTCCCAATGATTTTCACAAATGTGCTTTTGTACCAGGATTGGATGAATGCACTTCGAGCTTGAATTGATTCAAAATACAATACTGATTGTACTTTAAATAAAGTTGTCTAAGATGTTACAAAGAGAAAGGACTACAGTAGCGATACTAGAAGATTTTTCCGAACAGGCGGAATTTTGCAAAACTTCAAAACTAAAAAAAGAACTCCGTATTTCTCGTATAAAAAAACAGCATCTGTTACTTTGTGTAAAAAACTCTTGGTGTCTCTTTGGTGTTAAATAATATAAAAACAACAGCGTCTTTGTTTTGTATAAATTTAAAAACACTGCGTGTTTTTCTCCTAAATTTAAAAAAATGTGTAGTAAAAATCGTAAAAGGTGCTTTTAAACCGATTTTTCAACACATTTCAGAAATTCCACTCAAGGTTTGCTTCGCCTATCCCTCGAATCGCTACTGAATTATACCCTGCAGTATTAGTTTAATGACTCTGATCTTTCCTCTTAATGTAGAACCTTGAAATCTATGAATACCTATGGAAATTTTTTAGTTAATGAACGAAAATGTGTTTATGAGTAGTTCGCATAATGACACAAGCCAGAAAAGTATAAGGACAGATTTATCATCTATAATTATGTACTTCTCACTTTTTCATAAATAAATGCGTTTAGTCAATAGTAAGAAAAACAATAGATGTAGTATCAGTCATTCATATAGTCATTCGATACCAACTAATAATGAATCCACGCAACTTGGTCGTAATCCTAAATGATCTTCTCCAATATTAATAGCTACGCAATTAACCAGGAAGAAAACAATGTAATTTTCATGTACGTAATTAACAATCCGATAATAAAACCTAGCATCGCATTACTCTAGCTTAAGAAGTTTATGTACTAATTATATACTTGATTGCATTTTAATCTTGTTCGGCTAATTATCCCACCCAATATACAATTACATACAAGTAATTACGTCTTGAGTTAGTCTTAATATTTTTAGCTTATGTACTTCTTACCTCCCTAAAGCCAGTCACAAACCCGGAACTGTGGCGATTGCACAATGTTAAGTCATTTACTTGTAATTATGATACATGACATATATAATGGAAACAATGGACTACAGAAGTGACTTCAAACCGTTTAGCAATCATTGCGAGAATTAACAGCCGTTGCTTTTGCTGAACTTTAAGAAAGAAATACATTCAAATAAATTAACTTTTGAAAATTGCATACCAAAAACTTTGAATCTTGATCTCAACGAGAAAAACAGTCAATTAAATCAAATCAACATGCATACTAACGAGCAACAAATACTTTTTACACCTTTATTAATTCTCACTGTGACTTTATTGTTATCCTCAACTTTTCAAAGCATCAGCAGTGCATCCAAGGTTACTGATAAAACCTTCTCCGTCCCAGAAGTGTCTTTGGATGGCACTGAGCGGACCTGGAACGTAAAGGAATATAATTATATAATTCAATCTTTCGATATCATGTATCATCTCACTTCTTACGTACTACGTAGGTATTATACGATATTAATTACTAATTTGAACTCCAGGTTGGCATCGGAAAAATGCTGGGCGATAGCGAATTCCAAGTACTCTGTGGAGGAGTAAGGAACCGATGGAATCAGATCATTAC
>JAAXYX010002129.1:0-18857 GCA_036851915.1 Ptenothrix huangshanensis
CGTGTTAAAGATGCTCTTGTTGATTTTATGTACACTGAAAAAGTCACTGTCACTAGAAACACAAGTTGATTTCATTCGCTCTCCTCAAATCCTCCCGTCATTCACGCAAAAATCCACACACACTTTGGTTCACTCCCTTCTCAATTATAATCCAAAAGTCCAGTTAATTACAGTTAGTTTCATTTGTATTTATAGCATGATAGATACACAAATAAGTGCTTTACTTTTATGTACACAATTTACATGAGATTTGGATTTTCTTCAACTGTCGTGTCGTGCCTGAGGCTGTGAAGGGCAATGTGTCGTCCAATTGTTAACAGCAAATGGAAAAACACGAATTAATTCTACTTGTTCGTCCCACACATAAACTCTCCACAAATAATTAACAATTCACATAATTATTTAATCTTTCCTTGACATTCTAATATTCCATGTCACACTCTCACAATTCCCTTAACTAACTTCTCAATTCAACCATTTTCATTTGTCGTGATTTTTAATTTCTTTCGCCTTTTTATTTATTTTAATTTAGAAATACGCGCTACAATCATTTCCATTTTAGTTTCCTTATTATAATTAATACTCCCAACTTTTAGCTAAAAATATGTCCCTCTTCTACCTGCAAAACGAAGTAGCTACCGCTTCACTCAAAGTGCAAAACGTCCAGCGAACCAATTCTAACCAACGGTGATTACGCGGATCTTGATCATTTTTAATTAGTGAAGATTATTAAAACTGTGTACACACTTTCAACGTTTCTAACACACTAAAAACACCTGAATGAAATTACATTTAAATTAATTAAATGACGAAAAAGATGCTCCTACTTGCACTAAAGCCCACTTAGATTTCCAGCCTGATTTTCAAAAATCCTACTTCAAAAAAGTTGTCGTTAGCTGCTATTTTAAAACAACGATCAGGGGAAAATATCATTTTAATTTTCTTAGCGTAGGAAATTACGCATTTTCGTAATAATAACTCGTAAAAAACACAGTTTTCATTTTTCACTAAACGTAGCATGTAGGACTTGACTTTGTGCACCTTTTAAAAAGGTGGGAACGTGTTGCGGTTATTCTTTCGAAGATACAACTTATTGCACTTTGGAAAAACCTTGAGGATGAATTTAGTCGGTTTTTGACGACATTGAGAAATAGTGGAAAAAAACTTGATTTAAAATGTGTTGAGCCTTGGTGATGCGACGATGAAGATGAAGAAGTGACGTTAGACGTTTTGCACTTTGTAGTAATTTGTGTAGATAGGCGGTTTGGTTTGTAGAGAGGCGGAGCACTAGACTAACTACAGGGATATATATATGAGTCTATATATAACAATATATTTTTATAGGCTGCGTGAGTTGAGGGGAGTGATTGTTGTTCATTGGGTCTCGATGGGGGAGTCACTGATGATGAGTTCGATCTGCTCACCGTCACTGTTTATTGTTATCATGCGCCTCTCCTCCGTCTCCTCCACTTCCTCCACCTCGTCCACCAACTCCCCTTCCAGGTCACCCTCCCCGTCCACGTCATTGTCGTTGTCCACCAACTTCCCGCAGTCCTCGCCGTCACCGTCCACGTCGCCCTCCCCCACCAAATCCTCTTCGTTCTCCTCCCCGCAGTCGCCTCCGCCCTCCTCGTCCTCTTCGCCTCCGTCGCCCTCGTCCACGTCGTCCAAGTCGCCGAGAATCTCCTCCTTGATGATCTTCCCATTCCCGTCCAGCATCATCACCTTGGACGCCTGGAGTTGCTGTTGTTGTTGTTGTTGCTGCTGCTGCTGTTGTTTGCTCCCGTTGTCCTCGCAGCGATTCTTCGTGTGGGTCTTGATGTGTTTGGACAGGTGGTCGCTGCGCATGAACTTCTTGAGGCAGTCGGGACATTGGAATCTCTTCTCGCCGGTGTGGGTTCTCCGGTGACGTTGAAGTTCGTCGGAGCGGGTGAAGCGCTTGCCGCAGAAGAGCCACTGGCAGATGAAGGGACGTTCGCCGGCGTGCCACCGGAGATGGGCCCTCAGGTGACTTGTCTTCCCGTACACTTTCCCGCAGCCCGGGATGTGACACAAATGCTGCTTCTTCTTCTCGCCGTTGTTCCTGGCGTCGATGTCCGTGCAGTTCGGACACGTGCACGCCACTCGACGCAGCCTCGTCTTCGGCTTGTTGTCCATCAACTCTGTTTTGATTGCTGCTGCCATCGCGCCTGTCGTCGTGACGACGAGTTGGCCCTGAGTCTGCGCCGGATTCACGACCTGCCACTTGGTGGGGTCCAGGGGGTCCTGCTGGATCTGCATTTGCTGGGCACCCGTGCTCATGCCCACACCAAGATTCTGCAGACCTGCGGCGGACAAGGCGATGGGCGAGGGACAGTTGCCGATCTGGAAGATCTGCTGGGTGCCGGGGGAGCCGCCTTGCTGCTGGAGGGCCAGGGTGCCGGCGGGGATCAGCTGGACGTTCCCCAGTCCAGGGATGTTTTGGATGGTGGACAACTGCTGGCCGAGGGACTGGCCGAGGCCCAAGGAGGTGGTGGGGATGACGGTGAACTGCTGGTTGGAATTTTGTACAGTTATTTGATGCTGTTGCTGATGGTGCTGTTGTTGCTGCTGTTGTTGTTGTTGCTGTTGTTGTTGCTGTTGCTGCTGCTGCCTTTGCTGCGCCTGTTGCTGCTGGACAGTGGTGGAGGCTTGAGTTGTAGAGGACACTTGTGAACTTGCAGTGTTGACGGTGCTGACGCTGCTGTCGTTGCCACCCCCCGCTTGACCCGAGGCTTGACCTTGCCCCGCAGTGGTAGTTTGAATGGTGATGGTGCCGTTGGCATTCTGGATCCAGTTTGTTGTGCCTTGGGCTTGCTGACTCTGACTCGTCTGGATGTTGAGGGAGGGCTGGATGGGGATCTGGGCCAACTGGATTTGACCCGAGGGTGTGATGACTTGAGCAAGTTGACAATGTTGCTGTTGGGGGATCTGTGTGAGTTGGGGCTGCTGGATGATTTGGATCTGCTGACCACCTTGAAGACTCTGGAGTCCCTGGAGTCCCTGCAGACTTTGGATGATTCCTCCTCCAGCATTCGGCTGCATGGCCGTGGCCAGCGTCTGGATTGGAATATGAACTGTTTGAATGATCGTCTGTCCATTGGAAGTCGCGATTGGAATTTGCACTGGGATCGTCTGTTGGAATGGAAATTGAACTACTTGAGGAACCGAGGCAGAGCGAACTACATTTTGACCGCCGGCCTGAACCAAATTCGCTGCTTGAAGAACATTTTGATTCTCCGTTCTGATGAATTGACCTGCAGGGGCGATTATTGTTGCGGGGGCACCGCCAATTTGAACTGTTTGCTGGTTGGCCATTTTCACAGACTTTGAAAGGAAGGCAAAAACACTTCACTTTTCCATTAACAAATGGCCTTTCCTTCCTTGTTTTTCCTCTGATTTCTTCCGAGGCTTTAAATCCTCACTTCCATTTAGGATTTCTTAGTTGGCGTCTTAACGAACAATTCTACAAAATAGACGAAAAAACAAACGTTAATGTTTAATTCGTGAATGCGAATCTTTTAACCAAACATGAAAGAAATGTTTGAAACCACTGGTATGGTGAAATAGCGACTGTTAAACCAGCAATAATGCGAAAAAACTTGAACAGTGCATTCACAATTAGATCTTGTTTTCAATTTTAGCCTTTCGGGAATTCGGCATTTATTATTTCAAAAAAAAAGTATTTTAAACTATTCTACGAAATCCAGACAAACCACACGCCAACATTAAAAAATAAATGCATTTATCATTCAGTAGTAATAAGTACCATACTTAAGACAATTAAACCAATGAAAAATAATTTCGACTACGAAAGTTACCGAAAAATTGGGTATGGGCAGGGATGACGAATAACGGATACGGATGGTAAAGTTTAAAAATGCAGGTTTCTTTGATTATTTATAAAGATGAAAGAGTGACTGTTCATAGTTCACTGGCAATTTCGTCAGCGTTTCATCATTATCCAATTTCTACCGTTGGATCATCTTAAATTGGAAATAACATGACTGCGGAAGTTGAAGAATCTTGGATTGAGACAAAAGTCCAGAAATATTGGCAAGTGTTGGCCAATAATCGTTCCCCCTTCTTTATAGGTCATGAATGCCAATACGACTCCAATAGGAATGCAAAAGTTTGTTGGGCAATCATCACTGCACAAACAACACAAGACGAAGAAGCACAAAAGCAAAGGAATCACGAATATGACGAATGCCCACAGTTTAGAAGCCAAAGTGAGAGCCAAATGGAATTCCAACGAAATGTTCACTTGCTCCCGAATTGCTGGAAGGAATGGCCAAACTGTGGACAGCAATTGTTGCCAAAAGTTGTGGACTGACCCTTGTCAATGTAAATAGAAAGAGTGGAAACTTTCATCTTTTCACAAGATGTTTTTCTGCAAATTCCTAACAAGACTAACTTGGCTTTGGCTGAACGTCACCCCACACGCAAACACATACAACTTGCTAATCCCTCTTTAATCTTTGAATTTTCCCACTAAAACATAAAAATAGCAAAAGTCTAAGCCCTTTTTCTCCTCCACCAATCACCACGCGCAACACAATGCCTCCCCTTCAGGGATCAATCAGTAAGTTATCTTAACAACATTTGTCATTTCAAGGCAACTCTGAGGAGATTTTTGGCTGGGAATTTTAAACAGCCCCACCCACCTGTGAAGAGACGTGATTTGTGCACTGATGTTCGGGAGCTGGGTCGGGGTTCTGGTTTCAGGTTTATTGCTGGGTCAGCAATGCTCCCATGCCAAGCACAGCTTTCTATACCGAAACAAGGTGTAAAAAGGAACATGTAAAAGGCGTGGCTTGTAGTAACTTTTGAATAAAACCACGCCCACAAATCAATTTCTCAGGTTTATTCATAGAGCATAAGTGAAAAGGAATGCCAACGCCAACGCCAACCTTCTGGTGGTAACCTCCATTGGACGTAACACACCTTCTTCCTTATTTCAACAGCCACCATGCCAAAGAGCCATGCACCAACTACACTCCTTCTGGCCTCCAAGGGGGAGACGCGAAAAAGCAACGCCCTTACCTTCGCATGCCCTTCATCTCTTCCACTCTCTTTTAACACTCTCTCTACTCTCTCATCGAAATCCTAAATACTCCTTGTCTGTCACCGTCCTTACTTGTTTGAAATTTTGAAATGCAATCAACGGAAGCACGGGTGTGATTTCATTCTTTTTATGCAAATGTAAATGAACTTCGTGAGAAACAAATTTTTAGAGAATGCTAAGTTAATTGTGATTATGTATGCTTTGGATTAGAAGCAACGATGGTAATTGCAATGAAAAGTGTTTGACTGTTTTCATTGTGCTTAATTTTGTGCTTACATTGGTCGTTATGCGTAATTGCACGAAAAGTGTCACACCGGAAAAGGAACAGGATTTTGGTAAGATTTTGACTTTTCAGTGTTTGTTACCAGGGTAACGCCCCTTTTGACTTACGGTGGGAGGGCTGCTTGGAGTTTAGAGCGTATTTTATGCACGTCTCGTCGTGTTACTGTGGGAAATTGGATGAGGGACCGCCGCTAAGGTCTAACCGTTAGGCCTGTGGGCTTTGACGAAGGGCAACGGCATTCTCAGCCCCTAAACACTGCTAAATCATTCTCATACTCTTTTACTCCTTCCAAACTCCAATCGTTTAAGTCTGCGCTTTTATCACTTAATTCACATAATTAAATGTAAATCGTTTTGCACCTAATTTTTGTATTCTGAAACCAGTAACGATAACGAATAATGGGAGTTCATTTTAGTTTCTATAAAGCTTTAAATAAGACAAAGGAAAATGAGAATTTTTTAATTTAATTTCAATTAAGGCGTTAACTGGTTACTGTCAAGAATTGACGATATTTTCCTATCTAAATGCATGCAAAATTAGTTAATGATTCTGTCGGTGAGTTTCCGTTTCCAGTCATGTTTGAATTGAATCAATATTTTGCGTGAAGGTGATGAATGATGAAAGCAAGCTAGGAAAATTGCACGGGGCAGGCATAATTTTAACATTCAATCAAGGCCTATAAACTATAAACAACGAATGATGTCGGTATATTTTCGATTTTTATTTTTATTTTTGAAATACTCGAAATACTTGAAAATGGAAACAAAGTCATTATGCAATAATTAAGTAATTGCTATTACATATTACATCATATATAATATATTCAATATACACATTAGATTTTTGATGATCATGATCATTGACATGGCATTGCTTATGGCTATCAATTAATAATTAATTACAGTTACAGTCAATAGTAATCATTTAATAATAACTTTATTTAATTATAATTATGTCAGCAAGTAGCCACAGGTTTAGCTGAATTTCCCAGGACAGTATCGCCTTTCATTCTTCGCATCTTGCAAATTCCCTTGCCGATGCGAATCAAAGATGAATGACATGATGCGATGCAATGCGAATTGCGAACTGCAATGCGATGTCGATATCCTACAATATGGCCACAGCGCTTTACATTTGACATTTACGTTAAATTATATATTACATACCCTTCAGTATTTTCAAAAACAACTAACTTAACAGTTTATTAATTATCGAAATGAAAAGCGTCTTGTCTTGTCTTCTATTTTCCTACCACACGATCAATTGACATTGATAGTGACAACAACTGCACGATTATGCGTCGCCTGTCTTCGTCCTCGTTAATTCATCATTCAACCTACAACTAACTATTAAAAGTAGATATTCAGTTAGTCGTGATAATCATTCTCTTAATTATCATCATAGTATTACGCTACACCAGATTTGACAAATAGACCTTGCTTTGTTTCAAAGTAACGTTCGCATCTGTTTTTCAGTAATAATTTTTACTCTTTTCTACCTAGTAATGGATATTTTGGATTCCGTCGTCTGCATATTTTTCCTCGAATTTGCTAGACAACAGAGATACACTTATTTATGCCTTTAACATTTTCACTTAATTACGGAGAATTAAAATCGGGATTCAACGTTTACGGCTTTAGTAATTACCTTTATAAATGTGGTGGTGATACTAACGTTAATAATACATGACATCATAAGAATGATCAAGGCCCAAGTAGCACGATCAACGATAATCAACTAATTGCTAATATATGACAGAAAATTACCACTTTATTTTACAGTTGCTATTGTTTCAGATGTTGATCAAGAATATGTTATTAGGTATGTAGGACTGGCTTGTGGCGAACTACTTTGAATTTCTTTTCCAGCAATTTATTGCTGCATGCTTCATCTATCTTGATCGATTAACTTTTACTAGTCAGTATGTTGAATAAGTTGGATAAAGAAATGATGCGATTTTGAACTTAAATTAAATCCAAATCGTAGGTTAAAAGCAAAGTCTGGAAACACCTTGACCTTAAAATTAGTATTTAGTATTCTAGCTCATGACCGTTCTCCGAAGAATAATGTTTATTACTGCAACTGTAGTACAATTTTACTTCTAGTACTAATTAATCTTACTGCTAACTAACAAGGTAATTGCAATTTTCAATATCAAGTTTAATTATTTTGCGCAGTCTAACAATTAAGCAACGACGATGACGACCACGATGGCGATGCACGTTGTCAATCTTACTGACTAGAAATCCATTAATTAATTATCGATTAATTATCCACGATTATACAAAACTAATCCAAGTGTCGATCATATCGAAGATTTTTCAACTTATTAAATATAGAACAACTGTATAGTTTTCGCAGTTGTAATTGTCAAAGCAAAATCAAAGAGCATCGAAGAGAACACGAAGAGTTTGACACAAAATATAAATCCGCGCTAATGAATTTACAATTAACTAAACTTAATTTTGAAAATAGCTAGTAGACGTAATGACCCGAAATCTATTTGAGTTGATTTGATTCCTGTCCGGTTATCAGATTTGTAACTCACGACAAAAACAAAGCAAAAAAAGGAACACTGAAAATAATGGCCACTATTTTGTTTTGAAAATCCGTTTGGAATTTCGAATCTTCCATTAAGCTAAAACTTAGAACTATTCAAATTACAACTAATTACAGGTATAAGCTTGCAGGCAAATGCCACAGGTATATCATTAGTTTAACTTAATCGTAGGTAAAAAAAAGAGTAAGCAGTTGATCGATTTATGGCAACTTGATATCAATGTCGATATTGCTATTTAATCTACTATTGCTAATGATGATTAATTAATTAACAACTAAATAAAAAATAAACTCGCGGAGAATTAGTTAATTTCAAACAAGCATTGCTATTGCCAACTATTTGAATATGATCAAGTAGTTTTGCATTGTGATCGACTACAAGAGTTTACACAGATAATTGGTATAATTCATTTGATTTAAGTAGAGCATGCAGTAGCACAATATGCTTGTTCAATCATTAGTTTGAGTTTAATTGGAATTAAACCACTGTAGACTGTAGTTCAATTTAATTACTGTAATAACTCGTCCATAGTTTATGTTAGCTTCTTCTTCAGTTACTTTGCTTGCAGTATTTGCATCGAAAATCATGATTCAGTTTACCCCACTTCTTTTAATTTTGTTTTGATTTTGATATTCATTAGTATTAATCGTAGTTAGTTGTTTAATTAATTTTAGTTAATGCTGCTGACGATGAGGATCCCAATCCGATACATTTACGTATTCAATGAATCGGTGAGTTTTTTTTACAGCTAATTACACATAAATGCTCTGATCTGGCCCTCACTCTTGCATAGTATTCTCTGATTGTATTAAAATATTTAACTCAGGTCATTTAATTCTAATTACAGTTAATTCATAAATACTCTTCATCTGAAATCATACAGGCTACAAACTACTTTTATATTATCATTCACTATGTACATTTAAAATCATAATGTATTGACTAACTACGTAGAGGCAGAGGTAATTGCAAAGTTGAAGTTGGAATTGGAACAGTAAATATTTGCAATTAAAAAGGCGTCATGCATTTTCTATCCAAGTAGGTAATTAAGTATTGTTTTAAATGTTGTAATTATCTGAAGGTATTTGTATTGTAGCAATTGTAATTAATTATATGCTTAAGCAATAATTAGCAATTAAGTAATTGTTCACTTGCATTTCGATGAAGTCGACTCAGCTCAAGTCCCGTAATGCTTAGCTTGGAGGTTACTAATTGCAATTAGACTTGAATTGAGTCAACGGTGCGTTGAATGCGATGTCACGACTAGCTTCAATAATATTCATTTATGGCAATTGGAGAAACAAAAACGATTCCTATCTAATAATTGTATAAATTCATAGTTGGTAATTGAAACAATGAATGGATTACGCAGGTAGTGATAGTAGGATAATAGTAATTAGGAGTTAATACATAGTTATTGTAGAATTGGTATAATTAGTAGGATATAATTATGTACAATAAATAGGTTGATATTACAGTATGGAACTTTCATTGGAACTGGAATGGTAATTAGTAGCTGCAGTTTACCAGCACAATTACATTCTCAACTTTATTTTTCATCCATTTCTCGTCTCTTCATTTTCATCTCTGGATTTTTTCTCGATTTTCGATCTTGATCATTGTCTTGTTGCTCTTGCGTCTAGACCCAATTCTCTTTTCTTGTCTTCAGAATAATTAGAGGTAAATGGCTAAATTAGAATTGTTACCTTGAGCTCGATATCAAAGACTAAGGATTAGTAATTACTGAATTATTTAGTTAACCTCAATGAGTTTAATAGCTACACATTCTTTAGTATTGGTAAAAGGAAAGTCAACTTGGAAATTCAACTGTCCTTATAGTGTTCGGTGGTTTCTGTTTCTCTTTTCAGTTTCCAAGTTCAACACTCGGCATGACCTTTGTTGACATGAAGCGTTCTCTTTCTTTAAGCTTGACATTGACAATTTGAAGGAAAAGTCCTGTTTAGATTCTCGTTGGGAATTGTTGCTATTGACGATGCGCTGACGATGGCAAACACTGCAGAACTTCAATGACACTGACTTTTAGACAATATTTTTAAACTGTTTTTACTTTTCTTATTTTCTAGTACAAAAGGAGAGCGGGTAGCTTTAGCCAGGAGCATTCAGCAATTCAGGATTCTCTTCACTTTCAGTTTCAACGATTTTTTCTTGGTATTTTTTGGTTTTTGTTTTGGTTGAATTTTGTTGGGAAATGAAGAAGAATGACGAGAGAGGTAAGTAAGTAGTAGGCTACTGACGAGTGACCACCACACTGAGTACAAACATTCACCAACATGCACGTAGGTGATGTTAGCTCAGGTCAGGTCAACTCAGGTCAGGTCGAATCAGATCAGGTCAAGTCAGATCACTCAGCGCCTGGTCCAGTCTGGTCAGGTGAATTATGTCGGGCACAGAACTGCAAAATGTTCACAAAATAATTCCTGTAATCAACCCTTTTTCGTAATAAAATAATGTAAATAATGAAGGGATATTGACTGGAATTTGTAGGGATTAATTGGGATTAAAAATGTAAGTTGGTGATTACCTTTGAGAATATAATCGGTGAGCAGAGTGGGCACTGTGGGACTGTCCTGTTCAATGGCTTTGAGAACTGCAAGAGATTTGGTAAAGAAATCATAATTAGTCAATTATTCATCACGGTTTAATTACGTTTGACTTGGACTGTAATGAATTGAACTGAAGGGAGACACTTACTCTTGATAAGAACTTGAAGTGTGGGATTCTCTGGCGGTCCGTTTGCTGCGTGGTATGGAATCACTGTCGTCAAATACTGGAACAAAAAACAAAAACATGTTACAAATAATTCATGCAACTCTTGAAATCACTTGCACATTGAATCTTTCAAAATCCTCAACTTCCAGCGCTCGTCAAAACCTTTTAAGACAGCTCTTGAAGAAGTAAAGCCATGATTTTTTATAGTTTCGTCGTTTTGAAAAAGACTCAAGATCTTTCAGAGTTCAAGTTTTCCGAAATTACGAAAATGATATTTATTTAGGATATTTTACTGACTGATTGAAAGGAATAAAAAAGTTGATTTACTGCCTGGGATTGAAATGGTTATTGGTGGTAAAGAGAAATGTGATGAAAACGTTGGCAAGTGTTTATGGCTCACTTGCCAAGTTTATAAAAAAGGCGCGAAGTTGCGCCAGTTTTGACTTTTAACCCAGTTCTACCGCCATGAACCTCGAAGGATAAAAAGATGTAGATGAGTGAGGGATGGATTAACTCATGTGGAATCGCAGACTGATAAAAAATGAGAGACAGTGGCAGTTGTTGTTGATGTAGGAGCTATTTCGGTCTGCCGTGGCCTGGATGGGCAAGTTTCGGTAGTTTTTGCTCCGGGAATGCGACCTCGAACAAGATGCCAAAAACAAAGTCAAGTTGTGCGGGCAAACTGAAGCAAATGCAAGGAAATTGAAGTGAATTGAATTGAGTGTGTGAGTATTGAGGTCATTAGGTGAGGAGACTTTCCCCGACTCTTCTCTTAATCTGTCCACACACAGTCCAACTTGAGATTTATTCTACGAGGAGATGCTCCATGTGCAACCAAAGTGGAGCAGAAACTGGAAACACGAGAACAAGTACAAATGCCAACAAAGCCAAAACAAACGGTGGACAAACGGCGAGCCAAGATTTTGGCCTCAATCCTCCCCCAAAAAACGCTCTTATCCTGTAGCGTAACAAGGGGTAGGTCTACAAATGATTTTTAAAAACACACATAGCCATTTAACAAGTAAACGAAAAGGCGCAGCTTTTTAAATACTAACGAAAACGACGCATTGTTTTTAAAACATGAAAAAGGCACGGTTTGTTTAGATTTCGATGAAAATGACGTTTTTCTTAAAGAAAATTACACGAAAAGGCGCAATCAAGATTTTTCCAGGCGTAGGGGAAAAAATCCTGCAGGCGGTACTGCTCTCATCCTTTGTTGAATAAACGGATGTATTCGTATCCAAAGGAGAAGCAAATGCAGTTGTGAATGGAAAGAAAAGAGTGAGTTAAAGATTTTCATCCGCCCTTCCGTCTCTTTTGTGAGGGAAATAAAAACAAGACTGGCCTGGGGTGGTAGTGGTAAGTGTAAAAATGAAATGCCGGTGATGATTGTGTAAATAATGAAGTTGCGTTGGCCGTTTAAGACGATGATAATTGGATGTTGGAGGTGGGAGGGAATTGAGTTTGCATTTAAAAGCGAGGAGAATTCAATTGCATGTTCTATTTGTGTTTGGGCCTGTAATTGAATATTTCCATTTCCAGCTCGTCTTCACACCAGCCTCCCATCGCCGCTTTCTTCCTTCCATTTTCTCGCAGCCCACGCAATCCAAGGACAGAAGCGACGGGAAGAATGGCCCAGTTAAATTATTCCAGCTTCGTGTTACTCGCGTTATCTCCAGCCACTCCACCTCCTCTTGTCATGTCTCTTTCCAACTTCCTCCCATTTCCACTCCATGCTAACAGCACGCCTCACACAAACTACAATTGTCTGCGTAACCTCGCCATTCTCAACGCAATCCTTTCACCATGCATTTCCTCCTGCACTACAATTCTCACATCCAACCATTTTTAAAAACTCAATGCAGTCCGTCCTTTTCCAAAAATCTTTTTCGGAATGCTTCAAAAAGTTTGAACTGTACAATCGAACGACACTAACGCAGCAAACTTTGAAAATGACCAAGGACGGAATAAAGAGTTTGAAAAATGAGGCAAAGACAATAAGAGCAAGTGAAAAAATGCTGTAGAAATAAATGAGTGAGAAAAATGAAAAATAAGCGGGGAGATTTGTTTCTCATTTGGGGACGTGTGACCCACTTCTCCAGCTCCAGCATCTCCAGCCCAAATTATTTTTCATGGAGCGCATGAGGCGAGAGAAAGGACATGTAGAGCGAGTGGCTTTCATTTCCCTCTCCATGCTCTCCATTACCTCCACGCTTTCTCCTTGCCTCCTCTTCCCATTCCCTTCCACACAACAACTCATGTCCATTACCAGCTCGAATCCAACACCACAATCCTTTCAATTATCCATCAAACCAAACAAAGGTCCTAAACGAGATTTTTAACGGATTTTCTTTTCTTTCTTTCCTTATACAGTTACAAATCCCTGCGCTTCTCTAATCTTCCTTCATAAAGCTTCCTTTTCCACTAAATCCACGATGCACCCGACAGGTGTGGGGCACGGAGAAGATTATTCCATTTCTCTCTAAATTCCTTACAAGCTTTTTCTTATTTTCTTTCATCTTGAGCAAAAAAAACATTTTTAAGACAGTTGTGAGAAATGGGGGCTGGGAAAATTGACATTTTGAAAAATCGTAAAGAAGTTGCATGGTTGCGCAAAACCATTTTGGAAATTTAGCATCACGTTCAGTGTTACGAAGGCACTTTTGTGGAAACTGGCATTTTGCAAGTGGTTCATTTTGAGTTAAGATTTCATAAAAATGCGGGTAATTTAAAAAAAATTTAGAAGGAGATGATTTTGAAGAAACTGCTTCGTGGGAGAAAGTTGGGCTTACCTTGGACTGCTGCATTTGGTTGAGTCCGTTCTTGTCGTGGGCGCCTTGGGCTTGAACTTTGCTCTGCTTCTTGCGGTCGAGGTTGAGTTGGCGGCGCTTGGTCTGCACGGCGAGCAAGTGCGAGATGAAGGAGTTCTTGAGCTCCTTCTCGTACTCCAGTTCGTCTCTCAGGGCAAGCTCGGCAATTAACACCTCGGAGTTCTCCTTGATCTGCGCCTCCAGCTCCATCAACACCTCGTTCAACTCACACACCGACAGCTCGTTCAGTTCTGTCCAAAAAAACACATTTTAACAACACTTTCTCCACCAGCACATCCTTCCTCCAACTCCAAACACTTTCATCTTTAAAATGCTACCAAAATCCTTTAAGATTTAAGCTACTAATTAATTGTCAAAGACCGACGAAATTCGAAAGTTCCCACATTCCCAAAATGTAAGGAGATTTTAGGATGGAAAATTACAAAAAGCACCTTTTCAAAATAAGAAATTCCAAATAAAATCAGAGCCCAGTTTTGTATCCTCGAAAGTTTTAGTTAAAGAGTTTCTTCTAAATGAATGGGAATAATGGAAAAAAGTCTTAAAACCACAGGGGAAATTTAATGTTAGGCTCTTTATACACAAAACATTCGTTTGTTTTTGAAAGGGGAAGGAATTTAGAAGCGAGTTTACAAACGCTCCTTAAAGACGCACTTTAAGGATGAAAAGTTGAATGCGGTAAAGATGATAGAAAAGGCTTAGCCTTTGTAGGCTCGGGAAGAAAAGAAGGGGAAAAGAAGATAATGGAAGGAGAGAAGAAAAGAGCCACGAGACAAAAGAAAGTAAAGCGGGAAAGAAGACAAGAAAAATGCAAAGATGAAGAGAAAGTTGGAAAGTTTTGAGATTGGGAATAAAAGTGAAAAGAAGGTGAAAGTTGACGGTGCGAGGATTGTTTGTTTTGTTGGTGGGGAAAATTAGATTTGGGGACATTTGTGTTGGATTAAGGACGAAGGAGCGAGTGTTTGTTTTGTGGTGGACGTACTTTCTTGGTAGAAGGGCGCGGAGAAATGTCTTGGTTTGTCTGCCTTGTGTGAACAGCTACAGCTACACGTTCCCAGGTCGTCGGAACAGCACTCGTCAGACGACGGCGAATCCTAAACAAACAAACAAACCACAAATCAACAAACCACAAAACCACAACGCATCTTCACCTTTTTTACGCCATTCAACAACATCCTCGTAGAAACGGATTTTTCAAACGCTCCTCAAACATTTCCGCATCCAATTCTAACACCGAATTATCTTTCGTGTACGCAGATGATAAAACCGTCCACCAAGAAACCGTAAAAACGATCCAAAACCGTAGAGAATAATCAGATTTTGAACTGATTTCACCTGCAATCTTCACGTGTATACCGGAAACGGGTCATTGGATGCTAAAGCGGGATGGAAAAAATGAAAAAATCAGGCCTTTTTAAAAAGTGTTAATTGGAAAGATGACAGCTTTTCAAAATTAGTAATTGGAAAAATTGCGCCATTTCAAAAAGCAATAATTGGAAAAATGAGGCCTTTTCAAAAAGTGCTACGAAATTGGAAAGATGCCAACTTTTGAGAAAATGTTAATTAAAAAAACAGGAATTTGTAACAAGTTTTAATGGAAAGATGAAACTTGTGACAAATGCTTGGTTGTTTCTTTCCACGAATGCTAAATGGTATTAGGAATGCTTGAAAACTTGAAAAAAAACGCACTTTTTTCCTACTTTTAGGGAAAGATGTTTGGTTGAATCTACTTTAAGAATTGTGTTGTTTTGTAGAAAAGCGTTTTATTGCTTTATGCCGATTGAAAAGGGATGAAAAATGGAATTAGAGATTGGTAAAGGACACTGGAATATGCAACTAATTCAAGGACTTGTTTCCATTTTGTCTAGTGACCCAAAAGCGTAGGTAATAAAAAGCAGTGCTTTGTGCATTTGTCTGGGATGGCTTTGATCTCGGAAGAGAAAGTCTGAAAGTGGGATATTGGAATTTGGCTCCAGTGACGTGAAACGATGTTGCAGGAGCGAGTTGAGTGGATTTTCGCTTGTTGTAGTTGATATGAGAAGTGAGTTGTGAGGAAAAAAGGAAGGACGAAGGAGCTTTGGGCAGGATGCGCTGTAATTGTCCTTGCAGCTGGCATCCTTGGCTTTATCTGGACTTGGTTCGTTGGGCTCGGAAAACTCTGTTAATTGATCGCAATTGCTGAGCAAGTGGAATTTTGGGACGAAGGAGCAGAGTCATGAATCTCGTCCTGGCCTCATTTCTCATCTCTCCATCGCCAATAAAGACTAATGCGAGTGAACGTCCATGGACAGCGGAAATAAAAAGAAGAAAATGCTGAGAGGAAAGTGGAAGGAGCTGGAGCAGAACGTCAAGAACGAGCCAAGAGAAAATGAGGAAAAAGCAAATGGATTCCTTCTTTGGCTGTTTATGTTTTGGAAGAGAAAGCTGCGGTGATTAGCGAGACAAGGAATTCCAGCGATTCGAGATCAACAACTCCAAGACGATCGAGTCAAAGAAAAGAGCAGCACTTGCACTAATCCAATCACTTGCACTAATCCCGCAAACATTTCCCAACATTACTTCGTAATCAATCCCAAATCCTTCCGCTCCTCATTCCTCCTCATTAATCAACCCAAATACAATTCCCTCAGACTTTTTCCACTGTTCAAAAATCGGGGTAAAAGTGCATATTTAGAGCTGAGAGTTGATGGAATCAGCAGAGGAGTACCTTCTCAAAACACTTTTTCCGCTGTTGTGCAATGTTTAAACCATTTTTTTCAAAAACCATCATTTTACCCATTAACTTTATCAACACAACTTTTTCCACTTTTTAAAATTATTACTTTTTCAAAGGGTCTACTTAACCATTTTTAAAGGGTGTCATTTTTAAAAACACTTTTTTCAACTGGTCTATTTTTTCTAATTAACACTTTTAAAAAAGGTTCATGTTTTTCAATTCGAACTTTGTAAAAAAAGGTGCAGTTTTTCATTTAACTCTATTTAAACGAGTCTATTTTTTCAATTGTCACAATCTTTTTGAAAAGGTCTATTTTTCAACTAACAATTTTTTTGAACAAGTTCACTTTTTCTAAATAATACTTTTTGAAAAGGTCTATTTTTTCAAATTAATATTATTTTGAAAATGTTCATTTGTTGACATTTTTCACACTTTTTGAAAAAGTGGAATTTTTCCGTTTGAGGACACATGCATATGCGAGATAAGAAAATAAAGGCTAGTGAGTGACGGCTTGGCTTAGTAATGCGGAGGATAATTGAGTTTGCAGGATTTGAAAAGGTTGAAATGTAGCGTAATGGAGATAAGAGTTGGGAAATGAACGGAGATGAAAAAGGTGGCGGATGAGGAAATAGGAAAAAAAGTTTGAAAGTCCTTTGGCAGTGTTTGGTGGAAAGGAAAGAGAAAGAGGAAGACGAAGGTGGAAAGGATTGACGGTGGATTATTCCGAGATTTCCGATGATTTTCCATCGCGTTACTCGCGTCATTGATTGGTTACCTGGACCACAGAGGAGAGAAACGAACGCTCCGCAGTTATCTCCGCACTTGGGATTTATTTGGGAAGGATGCGGGCGATTTCTTTCGCTTTGTGGTGTGGCTGGACTTTGTGTTTGTGCGATTAGCGCTAAGCCACTTCCTTCCTCCAACCAAGAGAAACAACAGAAAGGAAACTCTTTGTCTTCTCCTGAACACAACTCGTTCTAATCCACACCCATGCAATGCTCTCCCTTGAAACCAGGTCAAAGATGCACCGACTGCTTTCGCCAAAAAATCTCCTCTTCAAACGACTTTAAATCTCGAAACTTTCCCTTTCTTTCTCTAATCCACACTTTGGAAGCTTTGGAGGAAATGAATGGAGCGCTTTGAAAAGAAACTCCAGACTTGCATCTCTTTCCCTTTAACTTCTTCCACTACTTTACCAACGCCAGCTTCGCTTTGGCTTCGCAGAATTAAGCGGAGAATAAGTTGGAGGATCCTTGGCACTTTTGCAAATCCAATCTTACTTTGGCTCTGAGGAACGCTTTCCAGCATTTTTCCAACAAGCCACTCAAGAAAGAAAGCATTACTTTCACCATCAACCGTCCAATTTCTCTTTCAAGTCGCATTTTCAAATACTTTCAAACCAAAGTGGGATTCTTTTTCAAACATTAAAGTTGCACTTTCAAAAACTGTCAATCACAGGATTCTGCATAAGATTTTTCAAAAGATGCAAAAGGGAAGCAAGGAATGGAATTTTTTCAAACCAACCAAGATATTTAAAATTGTGATATTTCGAAAAGGTGCGATTGTTTTCGAGATGTTTAATAATTTAAGAGATGATGAGAAGAGTGGAATTAGGAAGAAAGAAGTGCATTGAGAAACGGATGGTTTCGCACGTGCGGAGTCATGACAAGGAAGTCCCTCATTAGCCACTGTTTATAGCAAGAGCATGGAATTAAATTGGAAAAACACAAGCTTCTGCACTGGAATTAAACGTGCCATCGCTTGCCACCCCTTCATCATTTCAATGGCGAATGCAGTTACTCAAAAGTTTTAATTTTCCTCTCGAAGACACGGCGAGTAATTAGAGAAAGTTTCCACTTTAAAACGCCCGTCGAGTAATTAAATGGAGTTGGAAAGTTGGAAATCATTAACTGGACTTGCTCCTTAAAACTTCCACTCGCTTCGCTTCACATGATTTTCCAATGTGATTAACTGCTTCGCGAAAAAGGAAAAGGGAGAAAGAAGCGACAATTTTGAAATGCAGCCTTGACTTTATTTCCCAGGCTCTTGACTCCATTGCGGAGTGGACTAAGGCTAATTAATTGCTCGGTGAAAACCAAGTAATTTTTCTTGGTTAAATCTCCGTCGTACATACGCCGTGAGAAGAAGACATGACTTGTGCTCAACTTTCGCAATCCCTCCAAGACTTTCTCCGAACAAAGAAGCTCCTGCCAGATCCGAATCTCCCGTCACTCCCGACTCTTCCGATTTATCCCTTCCATCGCTTTCTTATCTTCCCACACACTCCCTTCCTCCGCCTAATAAACAACCTCAAAGCCAGTCACCAACAAAATAGCAAAAATAACGAGACGAGCAAACATGAAAATGGAACCGGGAACAAAGTCCAACGTCCCGCATCAAAACCCACACCAAAGACTTGAAATCGATAAGAAAAAGGACGAGGAGATTGTCGAGGAATCACAACCCAAGTCCACGTCAAAGTCAAAATCTCTAAATAAAAGTCATACTTGTGTGTCAGTGTCAAGAAAACGTCTGGGGACTATTCACAAATTACAAACAGAAGCGCAACTGGGTGGGTGCATCACCAACATTTTTCAAAAATTACGTATAAAAAAGTGTTCATTGAAAAAATCCTCCATTTTTAAGAAATGCAA
>JAAXYX010002130.1:0-18856 GCA_036851915.1 Ptenothrix huangshanensis
CAGATTTTCGCTGATTTTTCGCACAAAATTGTCATAGATACGTATGATATAACATGAAAAATTGTTTGCGAATATCAGCGAAAATCTGAGAAAATGTGCGCTGAGAGCCAGTGAGAGGACTTGGGTGTACTGCTACTAAATACTAGCAGGTTTTTCAATACGTTTATAAGCACTAGTGTTTACAATGTACATACACTTAGATATACTACATCGCATCTTACTGTCTAAGATGAGCTTTAGATAGTTTTCAAAAGCATCCCAATTCCCAATAAAGTCCTACATAAAAAGGGTCAATTGTTTGGCAGTTTGAATGCGTTTTCCCTTATTTTTAGATTGGACAACTTGCAGTGTATTATAAAGTATTCAGATATTTTTCCCTGAATAAGAAGATTAAAATAATTTAAACTTCTTATTTGGCATCATAGTCATACTATGCATCATTCATCAAAAATGATAAAACATGCTAGTTAATTCTCAATGCAGCATATCCTCCAAAATTCTTCCAGCAACGTAAGGGTTAAATCAAAAACTGCAAACTTTAAAGCATCAGATTTCCAGTGAAAACTAATGTTATGAAATCCTGGAATTATTCCAGAACCAGAGCCAGAATCAAATATGAAGGAAGTTGTATAAAACATGCAATAAAAGACTTAAAAGAAGTCTATCCAGCTGAAACCCAAAATGTAGATTAGTCTTTTAAGAGCATCATCATAGTATAAACATTTGATATTGCGGGCTATAATGTAGTGAATACAGAAGCATGAATACTTACAGAGTGTGTTAGCGCTTCTAAAGGGATTCAGTATGAATTAGGTATGAACTATTCACCCGCAGGGGGAGATAGGTAGATACCTACACCTACATACATACATACACATTCGTGCATCGCAGGAGGCAGACAACAATCCTAGAAACGAAGCAAAACCAAGCTGTAGGATTATGGAACCAAAAAACCTTGAATGAAGATTTCACATAAATATATTTACTTTGATGTTTAATTTTTCTGATTCGAAGGATAATTCTCTTCATAGCCTGGTTCTGGCCGTAGACATGTCAGTACCCAGGTCCTAGTTTCGAAATCATTGTCGGAGGCATTGTAGTGTGCAACTGCATACAATTCTGTGGGAAGATGTAGCTTAAACATGGCTAAAGGATAAAGGAATCAAGTGCAGACTTGACGGTATATGATCACTAGAGGATGAAGAACCATGTTTAATGCAGCCTGAGGGTATTACGGCAATATTCATAGAGCTGAGCTGAATATCTCTTGCTCTCACAGGTACGAATAAACATATGATCATGGTCTCAAGTCGTATTCCTAGCAGCTGCAGCAACAGACAGACAGATACAATCTACATTACACATTCTATGTGAAGGCACACTATACAACCACAATACAATGAACTTTTAGATCATGTCTGAGTGTCTCGCGAGAAGTTTACGAGTCAATGGTTTACTTTGAAAATATTTAATTTTAATCTGAAAGGAGGTGTGCATTTTGTCATTTCTTGAGAATAAATTCAGATTACATCATTTAGTTTGTTTTGATGCACTTTGGCCTGTGCCGGTGTGTGACAGGGCAATGTAAACAACCTTTGATACGGAAAAGAGTCAGCTTCAAAAGTGCAGTGACAGACAGATTCTTCATTGAGGAAAAACTGCTGCATTCACCTCCGAAGTTGAAGGATTTAAGTGTGACTGTAAGCTACTATCGCCTTTTATCTCTTATATAAATTATTAGTAGGTACCTACATTATTACTGATTACTCTTATCAACATCAACGACATACTTGCACTTTATAATTTATATAAGTATTTTATTTATTTATATAATGTATGTATATGCTGATGCAGCGAGAATCAACAGTGGTAGCGACAGTTGAAAGACACTCTCGACTGATTATTTTCAAGTGTTCAAGTTTTAACTCTTGATACAAAGTTTGCTTCGAAACAAAGTTGTGACAGCTCAAACAAATCAGATTAACCAGCACGGATACTTGCCTATATGTGATATTGTCGTGACAGTTTGTTGTTTGCGTACGTTTAATTGTGTGAAGATGACTGAGGATACAACATCGTGCTAGAACCACGGTCATTACTGTCAGCCGAAACAGGAAATTAGTCATTAGTTGGAAAATAAAATAGCAGTTGCACGCTGTGATTACTAATTCATTCAATTACTTTGGACACTACATGACTGTTATTTTATAAAGACAGAACGTGAATAGAAGAAGAATAAGAGGATCGTTTTAATTTCGTTTAGTCAGCATCTAACAGTTACTCGTGAATTATGGGGAAGAATGTGAAACAAACTCAACTAGCTGTCACTCTAGCCTGGTGGAACTATTGTACTATGGGATTTTATAAAATTGCTGGGTTTCACGATTGTTGCTTACTCTGAAGCTCTATTTCGACTCTTCGTTCCTCCCGAACTAAAATCTTTGGAAGGTGAACGAATTTTGGTGAGTGTTACTTACATCTTACATGACCAAAATTAAAATCACTGATCTGTTTAACCCAATAATCATATTTTAGTATCACAGGGTATAGGAGCAATCTTCGTATTATTTACTTTTGATTCTGCCTGTGATTATGTTGATAATGGAATTTGGCTTTGCTCGTCATCCTTTACTTATAATGTTTTTCTTGTGTGGTAGATTACCGGTGCTGGGAATGGAATAGGACGTGAAACATGTCTACAACTGGCAAATTTAGGGGCAACTTTGATTTGTTGGGATATCGACAAAGCAGCCAATGAAGTTCTACTTCAAGATTTGACTGATTTAGGTGCGAAAGCGTATGTCTACGAAGTTGATATTTCTGATCGAACAAAAGTTGAAGCTACAGCGGCGAAGGTAAAGTATTCAGTTCGACTAAGGTTGTCATAATAATTGTCGTAGTACAAAGTATCATTTCCATCTCGAACTTGGGATTTTTCAAACTGCTAAATATAAGTATTAATTCACTACTTTTTTTATACAATTTTTAGTTTTTCTCATGTAAACAGTGTAAATAATTTGGTCATCATTAATGAAGACAGCCAGAATTACCTATGCATTTTTTGGCTCAAATTATGCCAGGAAGTTTTCATTATGCAAAGATTATTCATTTTTGAATTTTTCGTTATGCTCTAATTATTCGTTGTGTTCATCCATTATGCATAAATTATGAATTTTGTACCAAAATTATGCATAAAAGCTTTCCTCAATATTAAGTGAGCTAAATTGAAGAGAGCTTATTTTCTAAATAAATGTGGAACTAAATATTTGACTGACAAGATTCACAAAATAAGAAACGTCTTCAAAATTCTATCGATTTTACCATCTCATTTTGAATATTCAAGGCTATGCAGATATGTTGGGGGTTTTGTCAAGTCGGCGATTATGAAAGGATTATGCGTTTTTGCGATTCATTGTGCAATTTATGCGTTTTTTGCGAAAACATTTTTTGTTGCTTTGGACTTCCCTACATACTTGAGGCTTAACTAGAGAGCAACCTTGGTTGAAATGTTGAAATAGCTTTTTTATGCGTTTTATGCCATCCGGCTGCCTCTATTAATTATTATATGCCATTATGTATTATTTAGCTATTCTTGGCATTTTATGAGGGTTATTTTTTTAAAGCACATACCTTTGATCCATCCTTTTTTTGTAATATCATGATTTAACTCGCATCAGTTGTGTATCTGTTCCAGTTAGCAATGAGGGAAGTCCGAAAGGAAATTATTTAGTTAATGACAATGGAGTCAGAATTACATGGTTTAAGATTTTGCTGACTAATCGTTTGGACGAGTATTTTTTTGAATTGTTCCAATGACGTGCTTTAATTAGTAGTAAATAAAATAATGATACTGTTATTATCTAATTAAACGATAGTATAGTGATTATCGTCTTAAGCTAATTCTTACTCTATTTTCCTTAAATGAATAATTTAATCTTGGTTTTTCCTTGTAAAACTGCTTGCGCCATTGCATTCCTGTTTATGTGAGTAAATTGAAGTGACTAACAAAGCTAAATTGCTAGCCGAGACATGCGTTCTAAATTATTCAGTTNGACGTGCTTTAATTAGTAGTAAATAAAATAATGATACTGTTATTATCTAATTAAACGATAGTATAGTGATTATCGTCTTAAGCTAATTCTTACTCTATTTTCCTTAAATGAATAATTTAATCTTGGTTTTTCCTTGTAAAACTGCTTGCGCCATTGCATTCCTGTTTATGTGAGTAAATTGAAGTGACTAACAAAGCTAAATTGCTAGCCGAGACATGCGTTCTAAATTATTCAGTTCTTTCCATTTAATTTTTCTGATATCTACCTTACACATTTTGAATTCTGTTTGTTAATTTTAAACTAAAATCACTTTAGTTCAGGCGGTCAGTGGGTTGCAGCATTATTTAATTGATTATACTAGACTAAAACTCCTACGCTTTATTATGTTAATTTTGGTGTCACTCAAAGCGGGTTCACAATAATTCATAAATATCATAACCATCCTGGAAGCTCGACATGGAATGCACTTTGATGATGGAATAGAAAATGAAGAACAAATTAGTCTCCCTTGTAATGATATTCTGTTGGAATCTATATTTAGGTGAAAAAGGATATTGGGAGCGTCACAATCGTGATAAATAATGCTGCTATTATGCCTTGCCACACATTTCTGGGTCATAATCCTAGAGAACTGGAGAGAGTGTATCAAATAAATGTTCTGGGACATTTTTGGATTCTTCGGGAATTTTTGCCTAGCATGGTGAAGAGTCAACGGGGCCATATTGTCACAGTTTGTTCTGCTGCAGGATTAATTGCCACAAGGCACATGGTTCCATACTGTGGGACCAAACACGCTGTCCATGGTTACGTGGAAGCTCTAAAAGATGAGATCCGGCATTCGCCCGAGAAACCAGACATCAAATTTACTACAGTCTACCCATTCTCCTGCAATACTGGTCTCATTAATGATGTCAAGTGCTTCACAAGGTACTGTCACTTTTTCTTTACCATTTTGCACTTAATTTTGTTTTAATATTCTGCACACCCCCTAATACAGCAACATAATGTGGCCCAAATTCTGTGTAAATTATTCTGTACTATGGTTTCATATGGTTTCCAGATTTCCCTCTCTACTACCAATATTGCAGCCGGAGGATGTTGCTACAAAGCTTATTGATGGCATGAGACGAAATTATGAGCACGTTTACATCCCAGGAATAATTCAGTCATTCGGGTTCTTTGCAAGGTATATGGTGAAAACTTATGGTGTTACTATTTGCTTGAGTTGTATGTCATGAAAAGTATGTCGAAATTTTGCATTAGTTATATATATTTATTTTCTGTAATTATTTTAGATTTTTATTGCCGAAAGTTCAAGCTGCTGCTGCTGACTTTTTTGACGGGCATATCGAGCCTGTTCAATAATTACAACGTACAACGCATTTACATAAAAGGGGCAGAGCTTTTTGAGTTATAGAAGTAATTATAATAATTACATAAACTTTATCACAATGCAATTAGTGAGTGCCAAGTTTGTTAATAACTGATTATACTTTTCAATATTGTTTTGAATTGAAATGGTTGTCGATTTTGATGACACCATGACGGAATATGTATTTGTTACAGTGTTCTTTGAGTGGGTGTTATTGTATGGAGTACCTACTTAGTTAGCAGGGTAAATAATAGTTTTGCGTGTTATTTCTCGTGTGATGGTACTCAACTGTTGACTTTTTTAATCACTGAGCTGCTGGTTAAAGTTTTTAGTATATGTACATACATGCATAGTTTATTATACCTACTATTACGACCTCAGAATATTTGTGATTTCAACCGACTATCAAGTTTTATGGCTATGGAGTTTGTATCGCTTTACATACCTGTTGTGATTGCATAACTTGTGCAAATAAAGACTCGTAAAATGTTCAATCATGTGAGATAGTGAATTGTATTTGCAACAGTGTACGGATATTGCGAAGATCAACCTATAATATGTGACATGGGGAAGCGTGGACATGGATTATGCAAACATTGTCTATAGAACCCAGAGGATTCGACTGGAGTCCAATGACTGATAATAATTCTGTTATTGTGGCCGCATCCGTTGTTATCCATGCCCACGCAAAGCAAATTTCCAGCAAGCAAAATTCCAACGAACATCCAAGGACTATATCTATACTCGTATGGAATGGTATTTAATAATACCGCACTGACGTATGAAACAAGTGAAAGTACATATTTGAAGTGACAGTTGACATTCAAGCGTCAAGTTTATAATTCCGAAGTTGACGCTGACAGTTGTTATACCAGTCCCGAATTGCATAACTGTCGCATCAGTACACATAATTATGTATACTGCGTACGTGCAATGTACTTTTGACTCGAGTCAGGACAATTATTGTACGTCCAAGCATGACATTAAACTTGCAAACTGTTTTTACAACTTCAAAAATTCCTTGTTCCAAAGCGAATACCCAGTGACAGTGATTCGGGATTCATTAAAATTTTAATCACAGTGAGAAAGCGTTTTGTCCTCCACCTATAAGCATACTGCTGCTAAAAGTTAATGTTATGCTCCACTGCCGTCCCGCTTTTGCAACTGTTTTCATTCAATAATAATATCATGAGCAAGCACTCAACGAGTTCCCCCTCCTTCAGCATGAGTAAATATGTAGAAGTTCTTGTTCTGCGTTATAATTTACTGGCATATTCATAAAGAAAACCTCTCAACATAAATCTGAGAACTAAGTCCTCTTCATTTTGTGTAATTATGCATTTTCCGTGTTCACCCGAAATTCAGGCCCATCACTTCTAACTATGCCACTACCACCATTGCACTGCACTACACTATGTACCAGCATTACCACCATTGCATTGCAGTGCTAGACCAGGATACAAAGCCATATCATTTGGAGCCATTGAATCAGGCTACACACTACACTTACAGCGCCACTTACAGCTTATAGACCAGAAATAGCGTTCATCTATCTCTAGTGTATGGTTGGCTGCACGAATCCATCATCATTGTATCTTCTTCTCTTGCTCTTGTTCTTGTGCTTGTTGTTTAGAGTCTTGTCTACTTCTCCTTCTCATTCTACTTTCACTACCTACATACTTATACACCGAGATGATAGCCCGAATGCTCGCTTGCTTCTACTTCTACTCATCGTCAGTACACAGAAATTGTGGGACGGAAACTCACACAGTCTTGTCTCAAACCCCTTGGTTTTCTACTTCTACCCGAAAATATGAAGAGAAAGAGAAAGAGAGAGAGAGAGTATAGGAGAGTAGCGCACACCTTTTACTCCTACGGTTACGGTTCCATTTATTATCATCTTAGTGGATATTAGACAGCAAGTGCGGTACTTGACAGAAAGTTTCCTTGTGATTGCACGTAATTTCTTCTCATGATCGCTGAGTAGGAAATGGTAGAACGTGAAACTAAGTCTTGATTTCGGTGCTGTTTTGCGTTACACTATACAACGTACAGCTAGCATAAATAAGCCAGTCCATTCAAATCCTGCATTTGCAGATTTGGCCGAGGAGAGAAAGACAAACCAACATTTCCCTATCACTATCGCGCTCCAGATATCTGTATCCCTATTGCTACATTTTCTCATACACAGTTGTCCTTGTCGGCGTTTGGTTCTCTTATTTAGTCACGCAGTACGATTCCTCAAAGGTTGCGGATATACATACATGGGGAGCAATGCACACCGTACTTTATCTATATGAACCTACTATATACTATTTCAGAACGAATTTACACGAGTTGTACGTCAACGTGTGGCACGACTGGGGATCAAGGGGAAATACGATTTTATTTGACGTTCATATGAACCTCAACTGACGTTTTGTTCGAAAAGACAATTTTTTGCTAAATTAGCTCAGACTCTCGGGTACAAAAAATCAACTGTGTAGAACTTGTACTGGTGCCGGTTTGGACGAGGAAGGCTTTTTTCTCATCTTTGAATTACGTTATTCCTTTGCCAAAAATGTGCTGGGGATGAGAAGGGAAAGTAGAGGACTCGGAGACAGTGTAATCCATGTGTGAGCACATGAAGCACTCAGAAATCTCACTATTGCTTTATTTCGTGTTTTTGTCTCTTCTGAACTGTATTGCTCTCTCGTGACTTCCAGTCATCGCCCTCGCTCCAAGTGTACAATGAAAATACTGTAGTACTTTGTCCCCTTGGCCTTTGCCTACGCCGCTATCTCCGACTCTAACTCTAGCTCTAGCTTTGACTCTAGCTCTGACTGTGTCTGACGCTTGACTTGACAGTTTGCAAGTGCTTTTGTTTTACAGTCGTTCTGTGTATTTCATGAAATCGAGTCATCTCGTTAATTGCGTTTGCATTATTGAGTGCAATTTCAATGTCACTTTTATAAGTGTATCTACAGTCAAGTCCAAGTCACTTTATCCCTGCATTCACAAGTTTCCAATTTACATTTTAATAGATTGAAACTTGAAAGCAGGCCATTGGTATTGCTGGTGCCTTTGCTATTGCGATTGTCATTACTATTGTTATTGTACCCAAACGAGATTTAATGTAGGTAGGCTAGTAATTTTATAATGCAATGAAGTTCAGTCCAATCTAATCCAATTCAATTCAGTCACAATAAATATTTTTCTCTACTGTACTGCACTAAACGAACATTGATCATGCATTTTAAAAATGTGTACTTGTTTATCTGTAACGGTACATTGTCAAAACTGGCGCTTCAAACGCCAAAAAATTGAAGGTATTTAGTATATCAGTAGTTGTGAAAGTTATTAGAATACATCTCAAGTTATTTTAAGGTTCATCTAAAGCGCATCTCGCAGCCCATGATGCGTTTGTGAAGCGCTTAATATGTTTTGAATGATTGAAACTGAAAAATTTGAAATGCGTCAAAATGGTTGAAATATTTTTTTTAATATTTCAAAATTGTTAAAATAGGGAATCTCACAATCCAAGTTGCTTTATAAATGTGTTGTGACGAACTTAAAAAACATTATAACTATGTTCATATTTGCATTAAATGCGTGCAGGTTTTTGGCGTTTCATGCATTTGTTCATGTTTACGATTCTTTAGTTTTTACAGTGTACCAGCAAGCTATGTACACATTTCGGATTCCGTTCTAATCTGTTTGCTTTACTTTGCACAAAACATTTAGTTTTGCATTAGCCACGATTGCGAAATCAGTGGGCAAATCCAATTCCGGAATGTACGCTGTAATACTTGAACGAACAACGTCTTACTATCTCACTAATTTACTAATCGATTCCACCAAGACTAATTGCAAATCGCGAAGCTTTTCAAGCACTGCTTTTCCGCGTGATAAGGACAGAACAACCTACATACTCATAGTTTATGCTCACACTATACATGCCTACTAATACATAGGTACGTACATACGTAGCTATATCACAGTTAATCCCGGGGAAGACCAAAGCGATGTTTCGTCAACTTGGAACTAAATTTCTAGGCAGATCTTAATCTTGAGAAGCTGAGTGAGACATGAAAGTGAGTGTGTATAGTGGCTCATGTCACAAGACACCTTGTCATGTTTGTCTTTGGATATGGACTCTTTCTCCAGCTCTCTCTCTTTCTTTCCTTCTCTCACGTTCCTCCAGTAAGTACAATGGTACATATACCTACTCACGTCTCATCGCAGCGTCTTCGTTCTCGTCATCATCGTCATCGTCATCTTCAGGCTAGAGTTAGAGTGTACCTACCTTCCTATCTATGTACAAAGGATAGGGAAAGAAAGCAGGAAAGTTGAGACCGGATACATACCTGTTTACCTTTTCACAATGAGTAGTACTTGGAAATGTGTGTCAGCCTGTCATGCCAACTCCCATCAGCTGCACACCACATCGTATGAGTGATCATGTTCATATCACAAAACTAACTGCTCCCTCGTGGAAGATGACAACAGGAAAGCAACCCATTTGAGAGAATTATTTTTCCAGACACGTTGGATGGTTCATGGTTCTCTGGAACTGAAACGCTCCGTTCTTAACAAACTTTTCTTCTCTTCACGCGAAAGAATTAAAAACTGATGACAGTATCAAGTGAGTAGGTTCCAATCCAATCTGCACGCCTATGTATTAATATTAGTATCAGTACACTGGGAAAACTAAAGCGTCTTAAAACAGGACAAAATACATGCAAAGTTTTAAAAAGATAAACGTACACTGTAAAAAATAAACAATATTGAAACAATTAAAAGAGGCCACAAACCTACGGGTCATTTAGAATAATTATGAACACAAATCGGATACATCTTAAGCGTATCCCAAACGTACAAAAGCGCTAATTGGAATGAAATAAATGATTTTTGAAATCATTTATTTTTTTCTTTATATGCTTTTTCAAAAAGTCGATTTGTTTTTATTTTTTACGTTTTTTTAAAACGTCTATTTTTTGTTATTTTTTACGTTTTTTTAAAACGTCTATTTTTTGTTATTTTTACGTTTTTTTCAAACCGCATAATTTTTATTTTTACGTTTTCAAACAGTCTATTTTTCGAAACGTCTGTTTGTATTTTTTACACCTTTTTTCAAAGTGTGTATTTTTTTTATTTCCGCATAAATAAATTTTGTTTTAATTATATTTTATTTCCGTATACACATATGTAGTGTAATTATGAAATTAGCCTTTAAAATGCATCTGATCACAAACGCATTTTTGAGGAGTTTTAGACGTACTCTAGGCTAATTTTAGGTGCATCGTAACTACGTTCACAATTATACTCAATATGGGTAGATTTCTGGCTTTAAGATGCATCAGTTTTTACAGTGTACAATTTTAAGCATTACTTCAAATCCCAATTCAAGCAATTGCCAAAAACGTGTTTTTTGTTTCAGAAATGCTTGAGACAGTGACAGTGTCTGCGAGAGGATACTTTTGCACTTACTCCATATTACTTACCTGGACCTTGAAATCGAGATTTATGAAGACTATATTTTACATTCGCAGTCCACACATATATAGAAGAAGATATATGCATTTCTGTCTTGTCTTGTCTTGTCTTGTCCAACCTTCGGAGAATCCTACGTACCTAGGTAGGTACATGGGGACATATGTACCTCGTAGCTCCGCAATATACATTATGCATGAGTTTCCACTACTCCGATTACGACTACGAGTACACACAGCTATACTCTACACACCACTGTACTATACTCCTACCGTTGCGTCTTAAAGACCAAGACCAATATGAAAATCTTATGTAAACACTCATGACATAGGCATTCCTTCATGGTTCTACTTTTGGTCGTGTGGCAGTGGCACTACAGTTACACAGCACACCGATCTCACACATTAATCTTGGAGTATAAATAATGAGAGGATTTCCAAGAAACAATTAATTGCAGCCATGCTTGGTGAAACATTAATGACTTGTCTCATCAAAACTATTGTTTTACTTGATGTCGTAAAAGTTTTTCAATTCTTTTACTTGGAAAATCCTGCCAGTAGCTGACATGAGAAACTTAATTATTTTTCTTGTTTCATTGCTGTAAATTAAACGTCGGCCGACAAGCAAAACTTTTTTCAAGCACTAATACAGTGGCAGAGAATAAAGTATCACCGACGCTCATTAACTGTAATGTAAGACAGGGACGTGCTATACATGTACATATCTAAGTATATAATATGTAGACTGTAGAACTGAGGATATAAGCGTTTCATTTCATAAGAGTGTGATGGCAAGAGTTGTGTTGTGTCTTGTCTTGTACTCATTGTGTCGCATTACATCGGCCCGCACAAGCAGAGTACAAGAGAAAAGTAACAAAGGAGATAATATATTATGTTGAATGCAATGTGAGGGTTTGTAGGTCGTACTTTTACTCGACTACTCGTCAAGTAAATTTCATATGATTTACAAAGGTAGTGGTTTATGCAGATGCAGAGAATCGAGCGCTGAAAATGGCAGTAGAGTAGTGTAGAGTGTAGTGTAGTGTAATGTAGTATAATGTGTTGATATTTGAATGAGTGAGATAACCTTGTGGAGTGCATGGCTCCTAAGCAAGATGGATTTCCCCTGTGGTGGAGTACCACAAAGGTTATCTCTCCATCATATTTCCAAGCCATTCAAGAGGAGTCAAGAGAAACGAATTTTTCCAAAGAAATACCAGCACCAGAACCAGGACCAGGACCAGCCAGGATCAGAGACTAGGACCAGTACCAGGATGATATTTTCTTAGACCCAGATCTTGGCAACGCCTCGCCTCGCACAGCATCGCATCGCATCGCATCGCATCGTCTTGCCCTGTCTTGTCCTGCCCTGCCCTAGCTTTCTGCATGCAGAACCAGTTTATACTCCAGAATAATCTGTTGGATGCAACTTGGTCTTCTTCATATATGCATGTATGTAGTGTATTGTGATTGTGAAAAAATCGTGCTTTCTTCAGTTCTGTTCGCTCCATAGTGCTCTGTACCTACAGGAAAAAAATGAAGTTGCACATTTTATTACATAAAGTCGAATAAAATGATGCTTTGAGCTTATCCCGAAGCATAGACATGAGCGTAACGGACGTAACGTGGATATCAAAGAGCGGAAAAGGGTAGTTGTAGCTGAATTGTTGTATTGTGCAAAAAAGGGAAAAGAATTGAATATTTGACTGAAGCTCACATCACACGCAGCGAGGATTCAAATCCAATGCTTCCTTATCCTCTACACACACTTCTCTCATCTCTTCTATCACATCACAATCACGCTTTCAAGATAGTCCCAGGACCAGAGTAGCATAGTAGCATGGTAGAAGCAAAGCCGTGGAAAAAACGGAGGAGAAAAGGGGACAGAAAAATCAGATAAAAGCTGTAAAACATGGTGAGAAATATTGATCAGAAGTTGAGCTGCGAACTCCGAGACGAGGCACGGGTAGGCAAGGAGGTTGAGCTCCGTACATACATAAATACACTCACTATATATAGATATACCATACACAGCCGGATATGTTTCACTTTCTTTGCGTAAACTCAAATTATCTCTCTATGCTGGTACTGGTTATGGTTTTAGAAATACTTGAAGCGTCGGCTTTGCTTTGCTTTACTCCCAAGGTCTGGTAGAAATGGTAGAATAACTTCATTTGAAATTATAATTATTGTAATTGTGGCATGGTTTTGGCAATGGCTTTGGCTTTGGCATTGGTTTTGGCATTGGCATTGGAATTGGTTCTGGATTTGCTTTTGGATTTGGATTTCCAGCTCTTAGCTTACTGCTCAGAGTCAATAGCTTAGGCGCTTAGGTACCGATGCATAGTTTAAGTGTGGAATGTGGAATGGACGAATACCTATGGAGTGAGAATAGGACACACCATCCCAGGTTGATTAGATTTAGACTACACACTACACCGAGTAAGTATGAATAAATGTAGTAACCACAAATCTAAAAGGTCTCAATTCCTCCAATCATCCACTGTGCGTAGATTTCCCAATTTGTCACCACCGCCACTCTATGCATAGCGAATGAACAGACGAACGCATCTTCATACTAATACACTTCTTTCATTTCCCTTCCTTTACTTTCTCTCCCTTTCCATTGACTACATCGCGCATCGTTCCTCGTCAGGATTACTACTTCATAAAACCAAGGCATATAATAATAAGGTATAATTCCACGAATGCTTACTACTACATACTGTAGTAGTTCATGGAAATTCTGTTTATTTAAAGTTTTAATTTGAGTCTAGAGCCCGACTTACTTCCCCGTATACTTATTTACTTTACTTAAGCTGTCACCATCATCCTCATCCTCATCCGCATCCTCGTCCTCATCGTCGTCGCAAAATCATTATCAAGTTTTCAATGCTGAAATAAGCAGCCCTTGAGGTAGGTATGCTATTTTAAGCACGGTCCACGTCTACGCGTACGCAATCCTTTACATATGGACCGTGGACTTTTTGGAACCGGAACCAGGAATAGGTGTATGGATACATAGAAACTAGATACGATGTACGAGTACGACTCTACGGTACGGTGCAATTATCGATTTTCAATGATGATGATGAGCCTACAATTCGTTGGAGGATTATTTGCACTGCAAAGTCACAATAAAATGGTGTGGCAATTTGCAATGAACTCGTGGGATTTCTAAATCAGAGCAATTTACTTTGGCTTGGCAGCATGATTATATGTGTATCAAGGAGTTAATCGCAGTTATCAAGATTCTTTACCACATGCACCACCGAATTCTAAACTCAAACGGAAATCTTGTGGTCGAATTACCTACTAATATTGGCTACAAAATCCTTAAGGCTTGTCTTTGTCTTTGCCTTTTCACATTAATTTATTGAATGAAGGGGAGGACCATTTCGTGGCAATGAAAATGGCAATGGCAATGGCCATGGCCATGGCCGTGGTCGTGGCCGTGACCGTAAGCTCTGAGGAGGATAAAATTGCTCTCGTTGCTACGCAGCTGGGATAATTAATTATTCTTGGATTTTCTACAGAGGACACGCAGTTTTTGAACTTATCCATGGAGAAAGTGTACAAACCTCTTGGTATTTATTATGCATGTTGAATGGTGAAGTGAAGCTTAGGTTGGGACTATGTGAAGTTAAAGGAAATGAGAATGGAGAAGGAAGGGCAGGAACCACGCACAGACGTCAATGTGCAAGTTACATGCATGCATACAGGGACAACATGGTACATGAGTTATTCATGTCAGACTGATGCGACGGGAGCAAAACAGGAAAAGTTTACTTCCTATGCGATAAGCTTGGAGGAAACAACGCAAGGCGAGGGAGGAGGGCATCTGCTCATCTGCTCTTCATGTCCTCTTCTATCCTTGTTCTATGAGGAGGTCATCGGAAGGCCGATTCCAATAACGCTTGTGTGCCTCGCTTTGATGATATCTGTTCAAATTTTTAGCTGAATTATTTATTTGGTTCACATGCTCTTGTTGCTCCATGCTATTCAATTCCTTCTCTTCTTCCAATCTGAATCCGAAAAACTCAACTGAGCCCCTCTCCTTGTACATGTGTGACATTCTCATCCAGAATGGAAAATAGGAATAGGTTTGATCTTTAGGTGAGGACGGAGATACGGTTGAACGGGAGAGGCTAAAATGGAGATGTACGTCCTAAGGGTTGGGGGTCCCGAAATCAACAGTGTGGACACCAAAACGCAGTCTAAAGGTAAACAACTTTTTACCGACCCTTGTCATTTGAAAATTTAAAACAAAGTGCCACAATTTGAAAACATTTCAAAAAGTTATATTTCTACAATTTTGGAATATTTCAAATTTTACATTCCAATATTTTTGAAAAATTTCGTAGTTGATAGATTTCGAATTTTTTCATCTCAACAATTTTGAAACATATGAATAGCGTTACATTAAAATTAAATTAAATAAAAAACTGTAAGATTCCCTTTAGATACACAATGATACACTTTATACGTTGATTAGAAAGTCCAACAATCTTATTTTTCACTTTTTGAATACGTTAATTTTCTATTTGTATTACTAAATTGAAGTTGGTTTTTAGCGCTTAAGAAGTATCAAGTTTTGCAATGTAAACTGCAACAGTTTTTTAATTTCGAAATTTCAAGTGAAAAGTGTCTTATTTGGCGTTTTTAAGTTAAGTTTTGGGAAATCGAGACTTTGAAATTCTCGCGATACTTCCATCTCTAGCATGGAATAGAATAGGACATGGAAAAAGACGAGTGGAGACAAGACAAGACAGGAGGACAAGAGAAAATGGATATTTGCATGAGTCCACGGAAGCGTGTTGACGTTTGCAAGTGAGACAGCTAAAGCCTCCAAGACCAAGACGAAGGCCGAAACCAAGACCAAGAGGAACCTGAGTTGAGTCGAGTACCATGCCATGCCCATACCACATCATAGTTTTGTAATCATGGAGCAAGTTAGAATAGAACGTGTGAATCTGGACAAAGTTGGAACTAAACAAGTGAAAGAGACAAAGACTCTTTGAAAGAAACAAATACGAGCAAAGTTATTTCTTGGGAGACTGTGAAGTGAAAATAAGGCTTTGAAGAGCACAAGATACGGTTTGCTGTTTGGATTAAATAGAGCATTCATAATTTAGCATGCAATACGTTATTTTTGAAACTCTGATGCACGTCACATTCACAGTCACACTCAGAACTAGGACCGGGACCGGTATTCCCGAACAGGCGAGTGTGGTCTGAAGAATGTAGTCACTTAAGAGCGTACACACCGTACAAACTGGTTCATATCAAATACAAAAAACCTACTTGCATTGAGTGAAAATTACGAACGTAGATAGAACAGAATGCATCTCGAGTTCACCTTACGTGCGTTTTAAAATCTGAAGTACATCTAAAACGAATCCAAAATGCATTTAATAATTATGCTAAATGGTGAATTAGGTAATTTTTTTTCGTTTTAGTTGCATTTTTTCCAGGTTTAAGAAGCTGTAGTTTTTACAGCGTGTAATTACATCCTCCAATAATAGTTTTATAATCCGTGATTAACGTTTGAAGCCTTACAGAGTTTCTGCACTTTTCTAAAGTGACCACGCTCTTCCACCCATACTCTTCTGCCTTAGAATTCCCGGACCAGAACCTCAAAACAGAGTACATATATTTCCTCTATTTTCTCTCCAGCTATTTTCTGAATGAAGGTACCAACATGCCTAGCAATGTCTACAGTGCATGTAGAAAACTATTGAATCGTATGCTTGTGTAGTTTTCACTTGAACGGACGTCGTGCGTCCAAGTCCGAGTGAGTACGAATTGGAGCAAAGCGAAGAAAGGGTTCGCTTCTCGCTGCATCACATTTCTCCTCAAGGAATTCGCAAATTTCTTGAACCTACGCGGATAACAGATGAGATGAAATTGTGACAGTTAGTTGGATTCCATGGAATATCATACGGTTTGTTTTCTACCCCTTTCCCTACTTCCACGAAGAATTGCCAGTGTACGACATACCAAATTAAATTTCTATTCTCCCATTATCTTGGATGCAGAGTGAGAGAGAGATAGAGCTTCTATTTTATTACAAAGGCTGTTCAAGCTCGTGCAGTGTGGTGTTGGAAAAATTATTCTGTTTCATTTATTACTTTTTGTATGCGTCTGGAAGTAGGAGAGTAGAGTGCAGCTATAATTATGATCCTTATCCTTAGACTGGTTCTGGTTCTGGTTACTGGTTCTGGCTCTGGTAGGAGAACTAGAGCAGGAACCTTCTTGAGGTTCGTGAGCATAACGTTGATCTTAGTCTTACATTATGCAATGAAATGTACACACTATAAGTATATCCCTGTGTATAGTCTATACTTGTCTAGAATCTAATTTTCCCTTCCACATTTTCCTTCTTGCATTTTCTACGCACTCAACATCCTGCACTCTACAGATACCTCCCTCTCTTCTTCATCCTCTCAAGAAACCGCTGAGGAAATGGTCATCCTGGTGTGAGCTTTTCACAAGTCGAATCTCCGTTAAGCTCCTGCTCAACTTCTAACTCGAGAATTCTCATTTAGCCAAGTCCGTAATGAAGCAACGAGAGAGAGAGAGAGCGAGAGAGAGAGAGAGAAAGTTCAAGGAAAATTTACATGTCGAATCTGGATCTCCTTTGGACTTTTCTCATTGAATTTTTACTCCAGTGTTGAGCTGACTTGTTTCTGGTTTCTGGAAATTGTGTCTTGGGTTCATACTTGGCAGATTTTGTACAAATGCAATTTGGTTAAAGCCACAAAGCTAAGCGGAAAGAGACAGCCATGGAGGGAGAAGGACTTAATGCACCTGATAAGAGACCAGACGGAGGAAGAGCATCGAAATTCGCGTTGAGTCCTTCTGCACACACTTTGTCTCATTTTTCATTCACATATAGCTATATACGGTTAAAAATATACTACATATAATTACTATACCCTTCAAGGGATTTACATACTTCCTGCTCTTCACTGATTGTGAGAAAAGCTCCACACCTGAGCATCGCATCGCAACGCACCATACCAGCTTAGTCGACACGCACTAGGTATTTACAAACAAGGATGTTTTACATCTTGTCTCCCGCTCTTCCCTTGTACCACCAACACTATATTCACGAGATCCTAAATCCAATGCAATGAACCTTCTTATGCATATAATCGTACACAATCAGGGGCGTCCCTCGGGTCTGTGCTTGGGGGCTGAAGCACCCCAGACATTTTGGGAAAATCGAAAAATGGGATTTTATGGTAAATTGCTAATTGGAAATATTGGACCTTTTCAAAAGGTTGTTAATTCAGGAAAATAAACCTTTTCAAAAGGTGTTAAGTATAAAAATTAAACATTTTCAAAAAGTGTTAAGTATAAAAATTACGCGATTTCAAAAGGTACTGATAAGAAAAGGTTGTACTTTTAAAAATTTGACTTGAAAAAGTGTTAATTTAAAAAAAATGTTTTAACATTACACATAGCCCCCCCCCGAAATTCAGTTCCATGTACGCCCCTGCATAGAGAATAGCATTTATACCTAATACCTATAACGCAATACAATGAAGATGAAACTTGTGTAGGCACTTTCTAATGGATGCTAAATGTACACACCACACCAGTCTGTTTTCTTACCGTCTATGTTCTTCGATATAGAAATTTTGATTACAAAATGCTTTGAGCCAAAGCCGGTAGTTTAAGTGCAAGCAAGTCGAGTGCCCACCTTGAGCATTGTATTGTGTGGTATGCCATGATATGGTATGGTATGCTATGGTATGAGAAAGTGAGGAACGACTTGCGTAGAAAGCACAAGGAAGGAGCGAGGGTAGGGGAAATGCATACAGTGGATGCTTGGATCGTGGAAGGATTGAAAGGGCACCGTTGGCTCAACTTTGAGTTTACTTCAAGGCAAGTGTTACTTGAGTATCCAGCCACGAATAGTTCAGTCCACGACTTTGCTCCGGCTCAGGCTTCGG
>JAAXYX010002131.1:0-10182 GCA_036851915.1 Ptenothrix huangshanensis
TCCCCCTCCTTCAATTTTTGAACGCAAGCCCTGCCCTACCCTCCCCCTCCTGGCGGGAGGGCAGCCAAAGGAGGGCAGGAGGGCACCCTCCTTTCGGGAGGGTTGGACACCTATGGCTCAGTGTGTCAGGCAAGGGGGTTAAATGCAGCCGAACCAGCCAACCTAGATTACGATTGCAAAACATTAAAGTGAAAGTCAGTTAAGTTTGTCCTTGTAGATTGCAAGCTGTAGCGAACTCTGAGAGACACAGTACACTGTAGTCAATTTTTTTGTATTAAATATAAATTTATTTGTAGTGAAAATTGGACGGGAGAGACGGAGCGAGTGCTAGAACGCCAGGAAGGAAGAATACGTTCAAATATTTTCTAAGGGTACCATTGATTTTCATAGTGTATGCAACGATGTCGGTGAGACAAACCCCTTTGACGTGTCACGGACATACTAGACCGGTCGTCCACCTTGCTTTCAGTGGCATCACAGATAAAGGCTACTATGTCATTTCGGCATGCAAAGGTAACTTGGATTTTTCATACAGATTCATATTCATAGGCTGGTACCAATTTCAAATTTAGTGTCAAGCTATTTAAATACTAAACTTCCTCCTCAGTTAATATCACAGTTTTGGTCTTATGTTAGGGGGTCACGTCAACATGTCAGCAAAAATTTTAGAATTCGTTTGTATTGCCTTCGTTAATTTCTGATGAATTAAATGTCATCGAACTTTCATTTCAAAATAGCTTTTATGACAAGACAAGCTTGTTTTAAATAAGTTTTTCAAGGTTCAGGTGTATTGACCTTATTTATCTAATATTGATCGGGAAAAATAATTGCGATTCTTTGGCCAATATTGAAAATTTATTTTCCTGGTCCTGCTGATAAAATATATTATGCAATTATTAACCAAAATTGGTACCTGCTTGACCATTACAGCCTAATTTATATCTGGAACACTTTTAAAGACATCGGCCTTTACTTTAAGGTAAATCCTCTTTGCTGTAATTATATGGATTTGTGGTCAAATATTCTATTTTGTAGTTCACAGAGGATACCCATAAGACGGTAACTAGATTGGTTTGAAACCAAATTTTGACTTTCAGTCTGCATCAGCTGTCAGTTATCTTTAAATGCTTTAGATCGAGGTGACTTGATTTGACTTCAATTTACTATTTTTTACATGTACCTACACCTACCTAGTTTCTATGTTCTAGGAAACCTGAAATTCTTGAATTTTGATATCATTACTACAGTGTACAAGGGAGGAAAACTTTATGAAGTCACTGTTAAACGACTGTAATAGCCTCCCGACTCAGTATGCTAGAATTGGGGGAGCTTTTGTTCTGCAAAAATGAAATCCGCAATTTGGCTGCTGGATACGAATACGTTAATCGAAAGTCGACAATCTGTCAACATTCAATTCATCTGTCGATATTGTAATTCGCTGTTAATCTTAAAGTATGATTAGTTAACGGTTTTTTAATTTGGATTTTTTTCAGATGGAAAGCCCATGCTCCGTTACGGAGATACTGGCGACTGGATTGGAACTTTTGAGGGTCATAAGGGTGCTGTGTGGGGTGTTGCCTTAAATTATGACGGGACTCGAGCTGCAACTGGAGCAGCTGATTTTAGCGCTAAGGTATTGTTGGTTGTTTTTTGTTGTAATATGTATTTCGAGCATTACAGTCCTAATTATTAACTAACATTAACGTAAAACTATACATTTATTGTAGCTTCGATTTGTCGTTATATGTTACACATGAGTATTTCATTTTTTGCGTATGTATTACTGATAAGTTTTTAATTATGAAAATTAGATATGGGACGCCCGTAGCGGTACAGAAGAGCACGCTTTCCAGCATAATCATATTGTTAAGTCGGTTGCGTTCAATCCCCAAGGAAATCTATTAGTTACGGGAAGCAACGAAAAAATCGTACGAATCTTCGATCTTCAACGTCCAGAAGCTGGTAAGTTCTTCACAAGAATCGAAACTAATACTGTTTAGTAGTTTATTTTGTGTTTTTGAAGTTGTTCTTATTTTGGGAATACTGTATTGCAGAGCCTTTGAAAATGACTGGCCATGAATCAAATCTTCGACATTGTGAATTCTACACGGAAAAGTACATTGTTAGTTGCTCAGATGACAAAACCGTAAGATTGTGGGATGTGACAAGTGCTCAAGAGATTAGAAAATTAGAATTTCCTAGTGTTGTGAGCGATATTGAAGTGTCGACTGGGAACCGTATGCTAACTCTAACTCACGGAAATACCGTAGCCTTTTGGAATTTAGACAAGTAAGAGAACACAAGGTTTTTTTACTTAAGTAACAAGTTTTAGATAGGTATCACATGTAAATTTGCTTCATTTTCAGCTTGTGTAATCCGTACATTTATTTACAGTTTGTCGCTGATTAAGGAGTTTGAAGTGCCCACTCAAATACATTCCGCATCAATGAAGCCGGACAGGTCTATATTTGTATGTGGTGGAGAAGATTTTAAGTTATACAAGTATGATTTTGATACAGGAATTGAAGTTGGTAAGGAATTTAATTGTCTATATCGTATTATAGTGGTCGAATATTATAATTCTTCGATTGTGCAGGTCTGACAACTCAAGTATTGGATTTGTTTCAGAAGCCTTCAAAGGTCATTTTGGTCCCGTTCACTGCGTTCGGTTTTCACCGGATGCTGAACTTTATGCGTCCGGTTCGGAAGATGGTACTCTTCGTTTGTGGCAAACTAATGTGGGCAAAAATTACGGGCTATGGAAGTGTGTCCAAGCGCCTTCATCCGACAATGGGAAGCCCGTAGAACCCGGAGAAGGATAAGTTTGTAATTGTAACCAAAAGCAATGATACTTTGATCTAAATTTATTTTTTTCAAGATTCAAAATGCGCCGCTGTATTATCTTACAATTTTAAAAATATTGTATTAAATAGCGTCTACCAATTTATTACATGCATAATTTTATTAAATGCTTGCGCATTTAAGTAACATGCAATCAAAGTTCGATAGACCAAGGTGATTTGGAATTTATTTCTTACTATAAGGTTTCAATATGAGTATAATAATTACACTAGACTGTAAAATACACGCCTTCTCAGTACTGTAGTCCATATGAAGGGAATGTTCTCTTGCATTGAATTTCCGTACTCCAAATAGAATTTTTTTGTAAGTATCTTTACACAGGTACTGGGTCTAAAGTCAAGTTAAAATTTGCCATAATGTGTTTGTCATGTTCTCATTCAAGAGCAGTGTATTGTGTAGTTTAGCGTGAAAAATTCAAAGTATAAAAGTAAATTGATGTTAGTTACAATTCTACAGACAATTGAACAGATCCGAGTGAAAAAAGTACTTAATTTTGTATATTTCGCAACTAAGCTTATTCGTCTCTTCCAAGGTCAAATACGAGTCACTTCCACTGGCATTGTGGATAATGGAGTGCTTGTAGTGCAACTACCTAATAAAAGTATGATCTAATTATAGTAATTTAATTTGAGTGAGTCAGTAATGTGCTTATATTTTGACAGTACCGTGGACAGGAATATAATATTTATTTGTACCAATTAGTAATGTTTCCTCTCAGTCTCAACCAGCATCTTCCGATTGGTTGTTTTGTTGATTGTCTTAACTGTTATCAGAGCATTATAACTTATATCTAACGATGTATACATATACAATAAATACCAACATTGCAGATTTTCAAAACCGGGTTTAATTTACTTTCTTCTAATGAAATTATTTATTACTGAATTAAGCAGTTCTGGCACGGATATGGAGGTTTTGGTTCCTACACGCAGCACCAACTGCAACTACATCTACATAGTGGGAAAATTTACTAAGCTTTGTTCCTTATTGCCTTCCTACTTGCCACGTACATTTAAATGAAATGGTTTCAATTATTCTAATGTTGTTGGCCTGTTGCAATATTGTAGCAATAATAATCGGATACAGATACACAAAGGATATATTCATGTATCAATATATCTAGTATTGAGCAATGTTGGGAAGATTTAAATTTTAAAATACAGTATCGTATATTAATTATATATTTTGATGGTATACTGTGCAACTTTTACTGGATGAGTGATGTTGTTAGTGCTAATAGAAATATGAATCTAAAATTATAATTGAAATTGTTGGATACACTGGAGTACTACAAATGTTGAAGAAAAATTTATTTGTTATCGTGACTGCATGAATTAAAGTATCAAATTTTATTCCCCTTGCTGTATAAAGCTAAGAGATTAGTCGTTACAATCTACGAAAACAAAAGGATTTCTCTGAAAATTATGACAAGACTTTCGTAGATGCGATGTATCAAAAAATCAAGTTATGACTATGGATTTAACAATAATTAATATTGTAATTTTGTGACGTGTACCGCTACGCTGTAAGTTTCAATATAGAATAGCAGTAGGTATCATGAATAATAACTGCATTTTGTATAGTAAAGGTTCAATTTCTCGACCAGAATCGTATCATCATAATAGGTTATAATTATTATTATATTGTATCTTCGGACAGGAACGAAAAATCCAGCCATGAATCACATTAGTATTTAAAAATAATAAACGAAAAAAGCGTTGTATGATCCTCATGTTAAAAAGAAGCAAAAGTTGAAATTGTTATATTCCCATGCAAAATTTTGCAAATAAAAATGAAAAAAACCTGAAGTCCTTTGAAAGTGTGAATATTTAAATTTTGTATTTATTTTGTACCTAAATTCGGTGTCATATAATTATTGGGGGTATAAAATTTAATATCATTCGGTTAAATGGTTAAATTTCGTCTTCTGGTCAAAAATGATGTATTATCATCCATTATAATCAATCCTCATAATTAACAAGGTAGTCTTTTGGCTTACTTACACGTCCGCTGTTGGATAAACATGCATTTTCCACAAACAAGTTTATTCATACAAACTGGTCTCAAAAAGTTGCATTAAATGCAGGGATTCCTTAAAATATAAAATAAAATAAAATAAGGGTCATGTTTATATTAGTACGAAATGATAAGCTGCTGAAATGCTTCGGAAGGAAATAATAAAAAGTTAGAATACATTATATGAATTACGTAGTAAAATTATGCGGTTTAGAAGCATCTTCCCACTGTCAGTGTTAACAAAAAAAATCAAACTTATTTACATAACTACATACCCGTACCTACTTCCATCCAGAATAGAATTTGTTGCAATTGATGCGAAGGGTAAAGACAAACGTTTTACATGATTATTGTAGATTAAATATGTTTTGCTACCATTTGTAATTAAATATCAGTCTAAGTGCCAACATTTTTGTCATAAGTCATAAAGAAGAATACGTATCAGTATAATGTCATTAGCTTACAAAAGTAGTATAAAAAATTAGCAATTAATTACCTAGCTCTAGTAGTAATTACAAATTATATGGCCAACATTATGAAGAAAATGTGTACAATAATAGGTCCGATGAGATACGCTTTCGTAAATCTAACTATACTAAAGGGAAGCTATTGAAGACGAACGGTTGATGGGTATTACCTGTATCACTTTTGTATAGCGTAGTTGAACATAAACAATAAACATTCAACATGTACAATATGAACAAGTTTAATACTATTACGGTAACTTAGAACCTCCATCAGGGCAAAGCCTATCAATTGATGATTAATTAATCATAATATGCATTGGTGCTAAACTATCGAAAATAAACAGTCGCAATGTTCTCATTTGTAATATTGTAATAATGGTCATTCGAACTTATTCAAGCCCTCGTCGCCCTTTGTTACATATAATTAATGCTATGTAATCGGATACAAATGTAGGCTTAACACTACGTTTATATGTACTTAGATAAAAAGTGAGAAAAGCACGCAGAAAAGAAATTTTAAATCGGAACTACTTTTTCATGTTCTACACGTACGGATCTTAAAAAATTTGGATTTCTTATTATTACCTCAGGCGTAAGCTCAGGTTCAGGGGCAGGTGGGGGCACAGGCTCAGTTGGGTTGCCCCGATTGAGCAAATTATTATACAACCACGGTTGATTTCCGCATTGAGTCATGCACACTTCATCTTTATAGAAATCTTCGGGACGAGATTCCACGAAGAGTTTATGGCAGTTCGTCACTTTCAGGGATGCACACTTAATCTGTAAAAATATTTAATACCAATTTATTTTCCTCATATGTGTGTATTAGTATTAATGTAACATTAAAAATTGAGTGGTAGTTTGAATATTATTTTCGTAAGTGCAATTAGAGCACATATTTAAATATCAATGGTGCTCGGCATTGTGCGGAAAAAATAAACTTAAATCAATCAATAATAATACTTACCCGCTCGCGATTGCAAACACAGGAAATGCAAGGGCTTAATAAGCCAACGTCTCCATCTCTAAGTTCCCGTCCTCCAACGACACATGTAGTGCCACTAGTCAAAGGCAAAGGCTGTGGGAAAGAGACTGGCGGCGCAACTGGGGGTCCTTGAATAAATCGCGCTGGCATTGCAGGGAGAGGGGGAGGCGGTGGAGGTGGAAGTGAAGTATCTCGCCATGCTTGGACATCCAAGGTAGGTAAATGCCCACAAGGAATTTTCGGATTCCTAGTACAAACGAGAGTATAGCCGATTGTTAGTGCGAATGTAAATTAATTTGGAGACCAATAATGAAGTGGCTAAAACCAAAGTTTTAAAAATCATGAAAATTGTCCGACATGCTTACAGAACTCTGTGAGGGGCCTCAAATGCAGACTTTTGAATGTCCGATGAATAATCCATATTATCGCAAAGTATTTTAGCTAAAGTCATTTTTCTGATTTCGGATAGTTGATGATCGGTAAATTTAATTGCTGGGTCGGCAGTTTCGTACCAAAATCGATCACATTGTCTTAAACGTTTGAACTGGGTACCAATCATACAAGCCATTGTTGGACCGACAAGTCCTCCAGGAACGGCCTTTTCAACCAAGGATCCCGTAAATAGATCAATGTCGTCCACATGTTTATAGATTTTCGCTAATCTCCTGATAGATCCCTCTGGCACCTCAGTATACAGTTGATCAAAAGTATTTAGTCTTGGCATGTTGCAAACTGCCCGATATCTGTTGTAGGATGGCAAACCATGATCTCGTCCACGATGATTGTTAGTAGCAATTAAGTCCAATCCAGAATGATTTCTCTTTTTATCTTCAAAAAGATGGTTTTTGATTTCATTGCTCACAAAGGGATCCATTTGTTCCATGGGTTCAGCAAGAAGTCCACGTAAGATTTCGTCAACCATCAATGGCTGTATTATTAAAGTAGGAACGAAAATTAGATTGCATAATTTGAGATCAATAATTATTTAATGATCGATTGAATATTTGAGATTATTGAGCAAAACCATTCACCTTGGAAAGCATGTCAGAATTAAAAAATCCATCTCGTAATTTAATATTGGGAGTCATTCCATGGTAGTGAGAGTTGGCTCTGGGCAATTCCGGTCTAATCAAGCTGTGACCAAATCTAAAGGCACTCGTGGCAAATTCATTGAATGCAGTTGCTGAACATTCAGGATTATAACCGGTATAATGGCCCTCACCACTAAGCCCTAGTCCATATGCACTGATAATCTTGGGTCCCAATAGTTTTGGTAAGAATTCATTGTATGTTATGTGTTGGAAAATTGCACTAATAATCCGCCTTCCTTCGTTGTAGAGTTTGTCCTCATCCCAATGCATATTTATATGGTGGAGTTGGTCCACTAAACGATTATGCGCCCGTAAGAAAATTGTATGGGTAGCAGCCAATGCAGGTTGCTCACTTGCACGTGGATCACCAGCAAGGAAACAGTATCCTGTGGGCGATTTGCATTCACGAAGATGAGCTATCTGTAATCATATAAATTTTGTGGAATAAACTATTAAAATATCACACACAGGGTACAGCTTCTACTATTGTAGAGTGGTGTAAATTTGGCATCCAAAAATGTCGCGTTAGCTAAACCATAAATACATTTACCTCTAGGCCATTAACAACTTGACCCAGGGTGTCGAATGATTTATCAAAACGATACAAAAGTATTTTTCTATATTTAATAGATCCCTGAGGTAGGTCAAATTATTGACCCTTGATATCTTTATACCATGTGCCATAAGGTTAAAGTTTTTCTCTCACACTACGGTAACACGTAACACACAAGTGTACTGTTTTAGCAGGGTTTCCAGTTCTCCTTATGTAATAACAGAAATTATCTGAAAGAATTGCAACATAATACGATAGAGTTAAATGTACCTTAGGCAACAAGGAGCCTTGTTGGGGTCCCATGTATGTGGCATTTAGTTTTCCTCCTGGGGCTCGTAATGCGTAGGCCTTGCAAATACTTTCCCCATAAATGTGGGAGCTGTCAACATAAGCCGAGTTTTGGTTGACTTGTTCTCTTGGACCCATGCGTTGTTGACCAGCAAGAGAACGTGTGAATGGAATGCAATAGGGTCGTCCCGTGCTGTAATTTCTCTCTGGATAGTAAGCATCGTTGGTACCAATGGTAATTGGCCAACATTCCGGATGGGTTCTGAGAGGACTGTCACATTCGCGACAGTTTAAGATATTATCTGAGGGTCCTTTGTTGACAGGTGTATGAGTGATGTCATGATCCAGGAATTGACCAAACTGCATAAACATGAGCGTGTGTTTGTGGGACAAATGGGTCGCGTCGACATGAATATACTGTGAAATTTGTCGGGGAGATGGAAGAGGTCCTCCAAGCACAGAATTGGCACGGGGTGCAGATAGTCCATCATTATATGCTGGTGGTAGCATACGGTCAAAAGGAACCAAACTTTTACCCCACTTGGGATTTTTCAGATTATTGCACCAACCCGAGAAAGAACGATAAGGGGTTGAAGCGCTACAGGGGAGGGTTTCTTCAACTAAATTACACATTTGGGGGGTCTGATTTTGAACAAATTGGGATACATCAGCAGTATTTATTTCATGACTGTGACGGCGATAGGATACTTTCATTCTCTCAGGCGCCTTCTCATAATCATAATGAATACTCTGGCGTTTCAATCGTTTTCCTAGCTGTGGACTTTCAAGTTGTTCCAAGGATTTTAGTAGCCTGATTGTTGCTAGTTCTAGGAGGATAGATGTGTTTGACAAAGCGATAGCTTGCTCATTCGGCGCGCTGTGAGCATATGCAGTTCCGATAGTAGACTTCGAATCAGCACCTTCATCTAAACGGAGAAGCGAATATTTCGCATTGTAAAAGAACAGTAGACGTAATTACAATCACTAATCAAAGCCTATTAGAATATCAATGCCGTTCTTACTGTGAAGCCACAAAGACTCGATATGACGATGTCTAGTCAACCATCCGTCCTCTGCCTTCCGGAAACTTTCCCTAAGTAGGTCTGGAGTGACAACGATATTGCTGTAAGTCAAACAATGCAATTATTAAATTTCCTCAAAGTAAATTAATAACTATATACACTGTACTATCCTAATTTCATCTTCTTTGCCCCACAAGAATGTACTTGTACTTTTTATACTTTATGGAGATGTTGTTACCTTGTTTTTCTTTATACAAAAAACGATTTAAATCGGAAGCCATAAAATAAAAATAGGAATGAATCCAAGGACACGCAAAGCAATTTCTTGCTGAGACTACTTTTAACATTCAAACTAATTGATATTGAACTACGCATTATGAAATGCCGCACCTGCATACCCTCTTACCCACTTCCATTTTTAGACCTGACATTTGTCATATGCTCGTAATGATTGATGCAATTAAATCGTATTTTCAATTGCAACCCACTACATTCTAATACTCCATTTACCTATTTTGCAGTTAAAGGTACTGGTCTGCGGTGTTCTCTACCACTGGCTGCGGTAATTTCTGAGATCGCCCCATTAAACTACGCGGTCAACTTACTATCTCTGTAGAGAACACCGCAGACAGTGCAGTAGAGAAGGCATTTGAGGTAGAGAACACCGTAGACAGTGTAGAAAAGGAATTCGAAAGAGAACACCGCAGACCAGTACCAAAGTTTCACGTCAAACCTTTGTGCACGCTAAAAGCCGAGCGCAATGTCATTTATTTTATAAAAAAGAACTGCTGGAGGAGTGTTTAATAAAATTCACAATACTACAGTGAAATCCCGCCATAACGACACCTCCCGGAGAGCATGTTTTCGGACAATATAACGAGACGTCGTTGGACGTTAT
>JAAXYX010002132.1:0-18845 GCA_036851915.1 Ptenothrix huangshanensis
GTTTTACTCTCTAGACAATCACAGTTTAGTAAGGTTAAATTACAGACTAAAACAAAGAAAATAATAACGTTAAAACCGCAGAAAACGTGTCTACAAGCAGAATAATTTTGAAAATCCAAGATCATAACACAATTTGTGAAAAGTTGATTATTTGTGAAAATTTATATAAAACGATTTGTGGAAACTAACATTTTTCAAGACTCGAGGGTAGGGGAAACCCACCTCATGAAATGTCTGAGGGGACAATGCAGTTAAGTGGGAGTGCTTTAAGCAAGGAGTTTGGATTCGTATTTAAATACGCGAAGGATACAAGTCTTGAAGACTATGTATGTGCGGTGGGCGACATAGTAGGTGACACCAAAATTATTCATGCAGGCAAGATTTCTAATAACTATGCAGTATGGCTAGCTGATAGTGAATCGGCTAAAGTTTTGAAACTGAAAGGCTCGATAACAATCAACGACCAACTCATAGCACTGTGGCCGTATGCAAATCCGATCAAGAAGGTGAAGTTAATAGGCTGTCCTCCTTTTATCAACGAAAATGTCATTGAAATCGAACTCACAAAATACGGTGAAATGAAAGGTCCCATAGAGTTTGAGGCGATTCACGGGTTTAAGACCAACCGTTTTCCAAGCTTGAAAAGCTTCACTAGAACTACACTAATGTCATTCAAGAATACAAGACTTCCAGAACGAATCACCATACGCTTCGAAAATGCTCCAATCAGTTAAGTGAAAAAGTTTATACTTTCTTTGACAAGAAGTTCTCCTCACACGAGAGCCAGCAATGGACTTCAACCGACCTAAGTACCTATCTATCAGAGTTACCCACAATCAATAAAGACCAACCGTTTTCCAAGCTTGAAAAGCTTCACTAGAACTACACTAATGTCATTCAAGAATACAAGACTTCCAGAACGAATCACCATACGCTTCGAAAATGCAGAATACGAGATAACCACACAAGTAGGACGCAGAAAATGTTTTCATTGCAACAGCATTGATCATGTCGGTAAGGACTGCAAATTCCGAGACCAAACCAAACGTACATTTGCTGAAGTAATAGGAAATGCTACAGAAACACCTGACACCCCAACTCACATAAGCAATCAACGCAAAAGAGCATCAACTCATATGATACCACAACAATCACAAAATAATACTCCACAAAATGACATTGAAACTTGTGGCTACAACTCCGCTGAGGGAAACAATGAAGATGACGGTTTTCAAACCGTTACAGCAAAGAGAAGGAAAAAATCCGCCACAACGCAACCACAGCATAACCACTTCTTAAGAAGTAGTAACCCTGATCTATCCAACCTTGAAATACCATCCTCAGTAGCTCCAGTAACTATAAATTGGCACTATAAGGACTGGAAAAACATCAGTTTTCAAAATGGCCTAGCTCCAGTCAACAACCAAAAACTACTGCAATTATTACAAGCAACAAAAATAACACCCGATAATAAAATTGAAGACACGCAACACTTTGAAGAGTACAATCTGCCGGGTAATACGGGAATGATCGAAACTCTCATCGAATTAAAATCTTCCCTGAATTCTAAGTACTCTAGAGAAAAATCAATCGTGCAAGAATTAATTGATGCTCTGAAAGCCGATGTCGTCCCAATGGACAGTTAATTTCAACTAATCATGACAATTACAATATACACGAATAACATTCAAGGACTTGTAAATGTAGATAAACGAAAAGCACTGAAAGATTTTACATTACAATTTCAGCCCTCTATTTTGTGTGTACAAGAAACAAACGTTAACCCTTTAGTGCATAATATTCAACCAATTACAAACTATAGCCAATACTTTAACCCGGTTACAAATCATTTCAGTGGAACCTGCATAATGATACACAATAGAATCAAAGTCGTACAACATGAAATTTTGTTGCCTGGCAAGCTACAAGTTTTGACGTGCGAAATAGCAAATAAAATACTGTATATATACAATCTACACATGCCACATGTGGACAAAGATGCAGTCAAGTTAATCACCATAATTAGCAACCATATTTCTAAAATTCAAGCATCCCAAAACATTACTCTACTATGTGGAGATTGGAACTGCGTGTTAGATGAAGATCTTGATCGCCTGAATTCAAAAGAAAGACGAGGCATTTTGAAAAAGCGTATTGTGAAAATGTGTAGTGATCATAACCTAATCGACACCTACAGATTTATACACCCACAAGGAAAAAGTATGACTCATGTAGGAAACCATCAGCATAAACCAGCTGCTAGACTCGACAGAGTGTACATAAATTCCTTTTCCACTCGACATCTTGTGAAGACGAGCATTCTTCCTTTTGTTAGTGATCATGCTATGGTAGAAGTGTCAATTAACATATCGAAACCAAATAGTTGCCCTACATGGAGACTGAATAACCAACTTCTTGTAAATTCCTCGTTCGTATATCAAGTTGAAAACCTTCTAAAGACATTTACAGAGGATAAGGAAAAATCCGTTAACGATTATGAAGTATTGAAGTATAATATTAAAGAATGTGCAATTGCAACGGAACAATTTATTAACAAAAATCGTGAAATACATAAAAAAATAATAGCAAACAAATACCAAAACTCCTTACTATCAGACTCACATGAAAATATAGAACAATTCAGATGTTTACTAGAAGTAATAAACAAACCCCAAGTAGACGACAGTATCCCCAAAAAAGTTCCCGATTTGAGTGAAACGGTGTTATTAGAAAATGTATTCTCAAATATCAGTTCCAATCAGTTAAGTGAAAAAGTTTATACTTTCTTTGACAAGAAGTTCTCCTCACACGAGAGCCAGCAATGGACTTCAACCGACCTAAGTACCTATCTATCAGAGTTACCCACAATCAATAAATAGCCACTACCATCTCCTAAACTCGGAGTACACTGACGAAGAATTCGCACAAGCGATAAAAGCACTTCAGAAAGGAAAATCTCCAGGGTATGATGGTTTAACAGCTGAGTTCTATAAAAAGTTCGAACAGTATTTCACAAGCATAATGAAATGGCTCTTTGAAGAAAGTATCACCAGGAATGAATTACCACAAAGCATGAGAATCGGAATAATTACTCTTCTTTTTAAAAAAGGCGACCCTTCAATTTTATCGAATTGGAGACCAATCACTCTATGTTCAACTGACTATAAAATCATATCTCTCGTAATTAAGAATAGAATAGTCAATGTTTTACCTCAATTAATAGGCCAATATCAAACATGTAATGTACCTGGGAGATCTATCTTTGATAACTTACATTTTATCCGCGAATTAACCTTCTCAGACCCAGACGGGGCAATTATTTCGCTTGATCAAGAGTCGGCGTTTGACAACGCAAACCGAGAATTCCTAAAATTAGTTCTAAAGCAGTATAATTTTCCAGATATAATTACTAATGCAATTACTTTACTTTATTCAAATAACTTTGTAACGATACGACTCGGATCAACTTTAACAAAGTTAGTATCAGTGAGGCGTGGAGTAAAGCAAGGCGATCCAATCGCAAGTGTTTTATTTATTTTAATGTGTGAACCCTTTCTTAAAAATTTGACAAGTAAGCTACGCGAAATAGGTCCAGGGCCATGTATAGATTCCCCAAATACTTATCTTTCAGCGTATGCTGATGATACACACATCTTTATCTCGGACAGGAGGCAGATAGAAACTGTCGAAAATGAATTTCAAGTTTTCAGTTATTATTCAGGAAGCAAGTTGAATAAGAACAAGTGCAGCATTGTGTTAATGGGAAATTGGAAAGACTCTGTAGACAAGTTTACTTTTCCTGTGAGTCAAAGTGGATCTAAAATTTTAGGCATACATTTTGGAAGTAACGATGCAATAATGAAAAATTGGTCAGAGCTAGAATCCAAATTTAAATCAAAATTACAATTTTACGAAACGAAATATGAACATAGTAATATTTTCTTGAAAGCAAAAATACTAAATATCTTTATACTTCCATTACTTTGGTATAAGTTCAAAATCCTTGATCCTCCTGAAGAATTTCTTATACGACTTCAAAATTATATCGAAAATTTTCTATGGAAAAGTGGTAAACGATGGGTGAAAAAGTTCTTTCTCTATGCTCCAGAAGAACTAGGAGGTCTAGCTATCAAAAGTCCTTCCATACAATTACTTGTACTACGGCTTAAGCTAATAAAACAAATACTTGTAAATGCATATAATCCGTATTTCTCACAGTTAACGGCCAATAATATTATCCAAATTTTGAAACATCACAAAACTACAAATGTAACCTATTATAAGAATATCCTATGTTTAATAGCAAGACTTAAAGTAACACTTTACGGAGTATCGAATGACATGTTTAAATCTATTAGGATTTCAAATGAAATGTATATAAACCGCATGGATTCAAGTTATCTGCTCAATCATGGTTTTATGTATTTGTTCGAATTATGTGATCAGACCACTGTAAGTAATTACTTAGCTCAGTCACCAAGTCATGTCATTAGAAATGTATATAGAATAATTAACAAGTACAAATCAACCCTAGTAGAAATTAAAGGTGATAATCCACAAATACGCTGTTTTAATCCATATAAAAATGATATATATGATGTAGACATCAACAACTGCTACAATGAGTGTATGTGGATCAGTAAGCATAGTTTAAATAATTACGACTATAACAAAATTGAAAAATATGAATGGAAAAAATTAACAATGTGTTTAAACTACAGAGAGAGAGAAACCGTTTGGAGAATATGGCATAAAGCTATATGCACTCCAATTATCGCAATGCAATTAGGATTAATTAATACAAATAATTGCCCTTTGTGTAAATCATATAATCCGCAAGCACACCACTACACAAATTGTATGTATTTTCAACCGATGTGGTTATATATTCAAAAATTAGTGACAAGGAGTGGAAACATTTGGAACGAAAAATCCAAGATACATGGAATTAAAACGGAAGGAAAAAAATGTATAAATAATGTTGTATTTGTAGGAATGCAGGTTGTACGAGATACCTATAATTATGAGTATAATAGTTTTAAGTACAACAAGGATCCTGTAGCTAGATTCAAGCAAAAGCTGTTCGAAACTTTATATCTAGAATTTTACCAAGCTAGTTCAAATGAAATGTTTGGAATTTATAAATTCTGCAAATACTGGGATGATCTCAGCTTCACTTTCAGAATTTCAGGGCAAACAATAGAAATCCGAATACCGTCCCTAAACAATGGCATGCCTTGAATAAATACTGCAACACTATATCTATAAATATTTTAAAAATAGTAGTAGTATATAATGATTACAATATTCATGATGTCTAAGTGAACACTTGTAATACACATTTAGACACTTTTAACTATAAAATTCGAATATTATAAGCATACTGCAAAAAGTTTTTGACCGCTTGGCAAAAGCCGGGAAGATTAACCTATTCCTGTAATCCAAGGGGAGGCTGCCAACCGAGGAAAAAGCTCCTACCACATTTGATAAGGCCACATATTTCAATTCATACATTTGTAATTCGATGCAATGAAATCATGTCAATAAAGAAAACATATCCTAACAGAAAAAAAAGAAAGGGGATCAGTGCTTTTGCTTGACATCGCATTGTACAGGAACGATTAAAGATACTCAAAGTGAATTTGTTTTGATCATAGAAACTATTCAATAAAAATGCTTACTAATATTTCCATTTTAAATGACCCGGGTAATTAACTAGGCGATACACAATGCATTAGGAATCGTAGAGTAGTCCCGGAATATGTACTTAACCTCGGTTGTGTTGTGTCTGAAGAATAAATAAAACACGATTTTTCCGTGCACAGTTAAGACGTGGAGTACAGTTACACGTGTACATTGTAGATGGCGTGAAAATATATGTAGGTAGTAGCCTACCTAGAAATGTGCAAGCTTCATTGAGAAAATTAAAATTATCATGCTCTATTAGGGTTACCAAATCTCCTCATTTGACCAGGAGAGTCCTGGTTTGAGACTCAACCTCCTGGCTCCTGGTTAGAGGTTAACCAGGAGTCAAAATGTCCTGGTTTGAGGCAATCATGGAAACACAAATTTATGGAAGCATTCAGGGACAAAATAATAATCAAAAATCAATTAATTTTGTTGACATCCTGAGCTCGAAGCTCCAAGGTCAGCAAATTAACATAAAGTGGTGCCTATAATTTATACGAGGAAGTGTATGATGCTCTTTATGATATGGAATTTATTCGTTTTTAACTCGATTATTCTATGTACAATTTTTGAAATAGTCGAAAAACTCAGTTTTCCGTTTTTAACACCCATTGTTGGTTTTTACCATGCCATGTGGTATACACATATTTTTAACCAGGTATAAGCAAGCCTTAAGTGCTGTACCTATAATAAAAATGATGGTGATAATTGCGACCAAAAGGAGCAGATTGCCTTCTTCCCAAGCCATTGGTAAACAAAGCGCATTCCGTACATTTATTCAAATATATACAAAACTGATACCCAAATCAAATAAAAAAGCCTAAGGCTAAATCAGGATGCGGTTTTTACCTGAAGTAATACGGCCAGGAAAAAATTTTTGCTAAAAATAACTGCTTTTCTCGCACGCCGGTATTTAACCGGTTTTTACCATCATTTTACCACCCATTGTTAAAACCACCCCTGAGCCATGGCAAAACTACTTTGAAACACACTTAAACCGCTTACCTACGTGTTTATATGGTTAAAAATAATATTCGGAAAACCTCCTGGTTTGAAAGTTTGAAAATTTGGTAACCCATTGCTCTTACTATCAATTACAATTCAACCTTCAAGCGTAGCTTATAATAATTGTACTAACACAACATACATAGCCGATTGAAATCTATTACAAGCTTTCAACTTATTTCATTACGAAGTATTTAGAGAAGCAAAATTTACGCTGAATATAAGCAGAGGCAGCTAATTAGATAATTGAATATTAAATAAATCAGGTTTAATTGCTATACGAGTTCTTTTTAAACTTACATTCACTGCAATACATAATAATTAATTATAGTACAGTACAGATTATTAAGTAGGTATCTCATAATATGCATGAATTAAATGCCCAATGATGAAGTTGATCTGTCCTCCGTATAATATACATACAATCACCTTGGTTATCATGCTAATTTTCAATTGTAGCTAATAGTCCAATGTGCAATAGTAAATTAATAATTAGAACTACTTTTTGCTAGTGAACAAATTATATTCCTTACTTCTGTCTTACTTGAGGATGGCTAGATAGAGTCCTTCTTGTGTCAATCAAATCACACCCAGAAGGGATGACGTGTCGGTGACACATGTTGATTTATTTCTGTGCATATTTATTTTCGTCTATCATCAAACCCGTCTGCTCTCTCATGACGTCCCCTGTTTCTAATCCTATTCATTCTCCTCCTATTGTAAATGTATTATTCTCTACAGTGACGATCTTAACTACACATGGTTTCCGCTTTTATTTGTCATATGTATGTATGCTTTGCTTCTAACTTCGTTTACTCCAATGCCTGACCTTACGCGCCTTGAAAGGATACCTTACCTTTATTTTGGCTAAAGGGGCCGTTTCATCGTGGCCTAGTTTACTTAACCTATCCACTGAACACTACGCTTTTTTCTGGTTCATTTGTAACATGATTTTAATTTTCTCCATCCACACATTGTTTAAAATAAGTAATGAATTTGGTGATTGTGGATTATTGTTATAAAACGCTTTAAAAAAAAATGTAACATGCTCAGCATGGTAGCAATAATTTATTTGACTTACAATTAGGTAAAACGCTTCTTCCACGGGTTTACATATGTAAACAACCGTTCTTTTAAAGTTTTTGTAGCTTACTATGTAGTTTCTCCTGCTCCGAAGAGAGAATGGCGGATGTGACATATTTTTTTAAAAACCTCGTTGTGTTTTCCTTAAAGAAAGGGAAAGCTAAAAAGTTTCAAGTTGATTTTTAATATACGAGATGTAGAATTCGTTTACAAAAAGAATTATTTTGGTCTGAAACTTAAGTAGGAAGATGTATTCCTTGTTGACGATTATAAAACTTCCTTTCCACTAGACGACGTTGCCCTCATTCGTGTAAAAGTATCGAGAGCATTTTTATTAAGCGAGCTATTGCTTCTAGTAGAATTACAGAAATTAGGATATTACCGTTGTGTAACAGTGACTTAAGGGTTTTCCTCCATAATTACTCCCACATCCTTAGTATATACATAACTTGGCCTCCCAGTGGTAGTAATAGGATCATGTACGTTATGCGTGAAATTTTCAATTTCAAAGTTTGAGGTGTTGGTACGATAGTCTGTAGTATGTCCTTATTACTCTTGAATCAGTGCCGACGAATTAATTATAAGTATAAGCTCGCATTTGTTTTCAGTGTCATGATACTAATACAAGACATGAGATGCTCTCAGTATTTACCTCGAGTTAAAGTAATGTCATAGACAATTGAATATCTGTGTTTCTGCAAGTAGTAAGTAGAGGTGATAGAAACAACATTTTTTCATTTTCCCTCTGCCTCACACTCTACCGTCCAAAACTTGCCGTTTACCCACTAACACGACTACATGTCACATCTGTTCAAATTAGTCGTGCTTGTTATTTTCAATATGCGAGCAAAAAATGTAGTTTATGTTGTTTCATCTCTAACATTTACATAGCATCGGTTGAGAGGCAAAGATGTACATATACTGTGAAATAGGTAGGAAATGTGTATTTTTGCATCTTATCTGACGATAAGCATTATATAGTCAGTTGTACTTATGTGCAAACATTCTAAACATACACACGCATATAGGTGTGTGAGTGACTAGGTCTTTGAGACTAATGAGACTTAACCTTAGAATTTTTAATTGTGAGGAAGCATGTTTTCAAAATTAGATTTCGGAGCTGAGGGTTCCCAGCACTAATTTACTTAAGAGAGTTGAAGAGCCGAATATTTTATCGTAGCTGGCGTCTATGCACGTTTATCATCAACGCGGAATGAAGCGCCTAGGCTTGCCTATCTAAGGATAAAAAGCAACCCTAACGCCGGTATCCACAATCCACACCCACCAAAGTAAAAATTGAATTTAACGAGGTTACACTCCCGCGAAGCATGTTGACCATAAGTGTCTACGAAAGAAAGTATTTATGTACTGAGAGGATCTTCCCGTTCGTGATGTGTCATTTTCTATTTCTTGTGTAATTCATAACGTAAGCAAAAATGATAACTGCTAAGTGAAGAGACATACCGCTCTCGCTCTACCTCACTTGATGTAATAACACCTTCAGCTTCAGTCGCACGGTTGAAAGAGTCTCAAGTGAATATTTGTTTTTAGGTAATATCCCCATCGTCACCATGTGTCTCTGTTCTGTGGTTCAGTTACTATAAGCCCTCTCCTGCTATTTGCTTACCGTGAGTAAAAGAGTGCAAGACTCTCTTTGAGGTTGCTGCGGTGCGATGATCGTAAATGTTTTGGGCTCCATTACTCCATGTAGTTAGTTGGGTAGGTTTGGTTTAGTCGAGTTTCGTTTTGTTAGGCTTGACTTTTCTCAACAAGCGCATAAACTCTCATTCTCATTTCATCCCAACATTCCCAACACAAATCTAAACCCAACTAAACTATTGGTGCACAGCCACAGTTGTAGTTTGTACTTAGGTACGGCGAGGATTTTGCACAGTACGTCGTCTCTCGGTCCTCATTGCTTCCTTTAAAGGCGGCTTCACTAGACGTAAATAAGTTATTCGATCATGCGGCTGCACATTTGAACCCGTCTTTCCATAGTCCAAATTCTGTCTACACCGTGACAATCTGTCCCTTCAAAGTGTTTCCTTCTCGATACTGGTTAGCATAATCTTTAATCCGGTGTTGGTGAATGATATTTTGACATCGTATATCCCACACAGTGCATATATATATATATACGTGAATCAAGTAATTATTACATTAATTGTGACATCAACTCAAGTACATATATGACCCCCTCACTTGATTCAAACCGAAATACCGGATTCCATTCTGCTGATTAATTGCTTGAAGTTCAATTGGAGTAATTACTTTGTTTTTTGTTTAATTATTTTTTGTTATTTATTTTCGATTTTATTATTCATCCACATTCACATTAATAACTATTGTGCTCACATGGATTTGTCTACGGAGCCATTTACAGAGGATCTAGCTTCTAGTAAGTATATTAAATCCTTTCAATTCCTATACCGTTGCATCGTTACTGGGATTTACGCTAACCTAATCCCCTCATTATATTTGGTTTAAATTTACTAATAAGTCAACAAGGAATAGAATGATATCGTTGTTGAAGGGACAAGCCATGTTAAGCCCAATTTTCCTTAAATACAATATGTACATGCTATACGCTTTTTCGTATAATAACCATGTTCAACGCGCCTTTTAAAATTGACTTTTAACATAGTCTGCATTGAGGAAAACATGCGTATAGCACGAATTGCATTTATGGAAAATCGCTTTTAGCATGGTTTGTATCTTCAACGACTTTGTGACTAATATGCTGGGAACGTATATGCTATTTACGGCTCAATGTATTCTGAGAAATCGTTTTATTTCAAGTATCAGATGGAAACATGACGCATTCACTTTGATGATACATACTTAAGTAAACGAGTATGAAGTTTTTACTAATCTACAAAATTGTTTGGTTTGCGGTGCTATTGGAATTCAGACAGATAGTGATATCCAAAGTTCAATCGCTAGTGTTGTATGGCATGTAATTATCTCAGCAACGTCCTCCTAGGCTGGCTGACGTTCTGTGGAAAAAAGAACCCAAAGTCATTTGGCTAAACGGTTAGGTACAGATAATAATTATTTATTTGCAGGATGTTACAGCGTTACTGACATGCATTTTTTATATTTGCCCACACGAGTGATAAATGCAAATTCAATTTCCTGTGTGGAAAGGATCTGCGGAAACATGACAAGAACGGGCAGTAATTGAAGGAAATGGATACAGAATAAATGTAGAGTAATCACGCTTTTACAATTTTAGAATTGGTCAATGAAAATCTGAAATAATTATTATTTTGTGCTTAGCCGCTGATCAAAATTCCGATCTGTACACTCTCCACTTGTTCCATAATTATAATCATGGCTTACGTTCATATTTGAGTATGCATAAGCGATGATTATAAAATTATTATATAAAACCTTGTAAGGCCTACAGCCATACTTTGTCTAATATATTACCAATTAACCTAAATCTCGAAACGAATTGTGTATAGAAGTTGCGCTGGCTGCACATGCTTCTTTGGAATTAACCACAACACCACAAACCTGTGCATGTAATCACACATTGCACCAAGCGTCAGTTCGACGTTTGACATTTTGATCCGCCAATAAATGCATAAGAGCCTTATCAACTTGGTCACCGACATCTTCCAAGAAAAATAGTCCCGGTGAGCAATATCTGCGTTGGAAATCACGTCATCCATGATCCTAGCTGTAAAAATAGTAGACTCAAATTTTAATCACTGTAAGTTAGCAAGGATTGGAGTAACAGCAGCACTAAACCTACAAGAAGCAAATGAGCTTTCGAGTTGTCAAAGTATTCATTTATTTCACATGATAATAGACGTGTCTTGGCGAATACCGTGTAGATTGAAGACGAGTTTACACTTCCAACTATAAACTCATTTGTAGTGCTAAAAAGTGTGTACTATGAATCAAAATGGATGTAAATACGTGATGATAATGCATGTGCCTCTGTCGATTTGCCTACAAATTGTCACTTTATGATGATGAATCCCGATGTGGGAGAGGGTACATATGCAATTTGCAATTCATTTCATTCATTCCCATTCTGTTCTAAAAGAGCTAATTGTTCCATTGCTCCCAACCTGAACGTCCTCGTAAGCCAAGGCTTTTTTAAACAAGGAAAATGCATATAATTGAACATGTGTGTAAAACAGGACGGCTATTTTAATTAGGAAGAGAAATGTGATTGGCTGGAGGACCCTCCATGTGTATCAGCATAAACTAAACTTTACTGGAGTAATTACCATGGAACACTGCCGGATTCTATGATTTAAGTAGGCTCTGTGATAATTTATTTTATTCGTCAGTTTTATTTTTGTAACTCTGATCAACTCATGGAGATGCACAATGTCGTTCGTCTGTCTAGGGTGAAAACGAAAGTGCATCAAATACTCACGCAGTAAGCAAGGAAAATAGCACGTGTTTATACAGCAATTATTGTTCCTAAAATAGTATGAGATTTTCAACCGGTGTGGTTGCATAGAAACGATTTCATAGGTTGTACTCGAATGGTAGTTGCATCTTAGCATCTTTAGCGTGTATGGGTAAACACAATGTATGCATTCATGTACAATTACATATCATAGTTGCACACTGTCAATATTACGGTCTCGTAGACTCGTAGAGAGTGAGTACCTGAGTGATTCAGCTTTATCAGACCACAAGCAAGCACGTGTCAGAAAGTTTAAGAAGGTACAGGAGCGAGTAGATCTGGCAATACAAAGTCAAAGAATGGGAATGGAAGAAGCATGAACGCAGTCTCGCAGCATCTTTTATGAGGAGGAACGAAATAATAATTATTATTTTGTTCCTCCTACATTAACGTCATACAACGCAAGGATAATATGCCGTCATCATCTAAATGTGACCGCAAGTTTTCATCTCTACAAAGAGTTCATTCAGCAAGCCTGTACACATTTTTGCAGTGTATACAATCTGAGATGAAGGTTGATGGTAAATCCTTCCTTGATCCTCATCAGACGTATTTTTCAATGTACATGTGGCCTGCGAGTAAGCTGGATCTAAACTAGATGTGGATGTGGAGTGGATCATCAGCACGGCACGATAGCTAGAGTTGGAGTTACAAGTGAAACTCGCTGAAATAAAATAAATGTGTAAAGACAAAGTTCATTTAAAACTGCAAACAGAAAAGGCAGATCCATTTTGCATACTTGGACACATCGATACATCTTGAGTTTTCCTGTTCTGATTCCACGTTGGCGAGAAGAGATAAGCTGAGATGAGCTGCGATGAGTCTTGCATCTTCCAGCACATGTGAGTAACTAATTTCAAACCCACGCTTCTTCCCAGTCCCAGCGTTCGATCCTAGACGCGATGGTTATGGTTATGTTATTCGTACTAGGATGTGTACTTAGCATACGTAGAAATGTTCAAACGTTCTCGCAGTGTAGCAGAAATAGGAGTTGAAACAGGCAAATTGCAAAGCAGTACAAGTACTTTAAAAACTCAACGGAAAATATAAGAGTTCAATTAGTTTTTAACATGGCAAATATAGAACTGTCTCAGAAGTAGCGCCCACTTTTGGAGTTGCGTTGCGTTTCAAAGTGGGAAACTCACCTGGCAATTGAACTCGTATATTTTTCCTTGATCTTCAGAGTACACAGTCCATTTCTCAAATTGTACTCGGTGTAGTACGAGCGTTGTCAAGTGGTAAGTGGTTGTTATCCGCGTCATATGGATTGCATACTGAGCACTTTGGGTCCCCGGATGTGCTTATCTATTGATATAGTATACAAATCATCGTTGAAGGTGCAAAACTTAACTTCCTTTAAAATTTCCCATAACGCTACGAAAAAGATGTTAAGTCTTGCACCTTCAACGACCGAGTATGTGTACGCAGATCGTGACTATTACAAGTGAAGTATACCTACAGTCAAAGGCCAAACCCATCCACCACAATGTGCAAGTTTGACAGTTAGTGAGCGTTTGAACATTTTGAAGGAGCACGCGAAGACGCTGAACGAGTAATAGCTGAACGGAATTTCATGGAGTCTGTAAACTCAAGCAGAAACACGTCTTGAGATCATCTTCACAATAGGAGTAGGAATGTACTTTGTTGATTTGGCTTGGCTCGAAACTATATTTTATACTGGCTACGAATTATATCTGCTATCGACTCAGTCTCACTTTTCGCATGCCTACCTAGTTTGCAAGCAGAAAAAAATTGCAAACCTCCATGGCATGTGGAACCCGATCTGTGAATGCGTCTCTTTAACTTTAGACTCTAGCTCAACGAGGGACAAATGTATAGGGATATCGCCAGATCTGTACAATATCTACATCACATCTTGCATTCTCGCACTGTAGACTTCTCACGGATAACCTACATGTTGTTCCGTGGGAGACTATTTTGTCCATGTAAATTGCGACGGGACCAATCACACTTTTCCTTTCAAATTGTCTGGAGTAAATTAGCATTAGCATTCAAGTTGGTGTTTCTTCAAATTTGATTTACATTTTCTTCGTCAACAACACAAGTAAACGTCCTATCCCATTCAGGAAGGAGCGTCGGCACGCCGCTCATTAATGTACACTTCAGGGATGAGTTGTCATCATTTGAAGCAGTACAAGCACGTGGAAACACCTTTCAAATTGGGATAATTAACTATACATGAGTAGATCAGTTTGAACTGAGGCAGATAAAGTTCCAGTCGTAATTACTACATGTAGTTAGGTACTGAACCTGTGGAATACTTGCAGTCCTATCTTACGCAAGTATTTAAACAGGAGGGTAAATGGCAAATGACTATCTCCCAAGGGCGGAAGTCATGGAAACTCAAGCTGAATACGTGATTTCGTAATTTTAATTTTATGAAGCTCTCCATAAATATTTAAGCTCTGGGTGGTGGTACGAAAAGGACGGGATGAGGAGATGAGATATTAATTTAGTCCGTAATATTGTTTGTCACACTACTGTGTCTGTGCCGTTTCTGTTTATGATGAAGCCCTGATACTCTCCTCAAGTAAGATTCCCATCATAGCTCATATCTCCAGAGTGCTGTGCTGTGACACAACTTCTTTGAAGCACAAGTGCCAAAGGGAATTTAACTTTACGGGTGACAGACAGACTCTTTCAGACTGCTACTCAGATTTTGTTAGTTTTGGTTTCCCCATTTTCGTCGCCGTTCACGTCGACTTTGTAAACTTTAAAAAATATTTAGTATGCGTCTACGCACTATTGAATTTAGTTTGAATTTCTAGTGGTGTAGCAAGTAGGTGGTAAAGGTATGACACAAGTACATTGGTACATAACAAGCATTAGTTTTATCGGCTCGATGGCTTTGTAAATTCAGTAGTTTAGTTTTGGACATGAATGGAAAAGGATCTCTGTAGGTTTACGGATCAAGATTCAACTAAAGGCAGAATTATCTGGAATTGTCGACTACACACGTAAACGACCAGTTAAATTCGATAGCTGCATTATTCCACACATGAGTTTGCATCTGAATGGGTGTGTGTCATGTCATCATTATTTATGCGAGTGCATATGTGCATACATACATTTGAGCACTTAATAACTACATGTAATTTGAACAGCACATTTCAGGTTAAGAAGTTTCACGCCATCGACTTTATTTTATTATACATTGTAAATCCGTACCAACTACTATATTATGACACATACCAGATTAGATAAGGTACTTAAATACTACTTGCATTGAGCATGCAAGCCATTTTTCTAAACTGATTAACTATCATAGAGATGGAGACCAAAGTGACTAGTGACTGACGTAGGATTACTCTGGATACTGTGGTTGACAGGATACGTGGTCGCTAAACAAATCATCTCATCACAAGCATCTACAATTCCGTACCATTACGCATATGTACATAACATGTCTGCGATGCTCAATTCGTCGCGTACATGTGTTGGTGGTCGGGGCCGCTGTTGCTGTTGCTGATCATATCGATTAGCATGTACCAAATATTCACTTCTTCAGTCTTTTGAAAATTGTCTAAAGGCTTTCTATATGGAGTTGATTTGATATTAGTACATTTGTTAATCATATAAGTCTATTAGATCCAGAATGTGCAAAGTCAAGATGATTTTCATGAATGAACAAAAAATGAATTGGCAACATAAGGCGTGATATAACTATCCGCCGCAATCAAAGGTTAGTTAAGCCCAATGATCTTGCCACTTCACAACTTCATTCAAGCGAAAAGACACTTTCATTTTTGAGTATTCATTTACTGACCACATCAAGAGACAATTCCCGGAGTTGCATCTGAACGGACGGTCTGAGGTTCATGTGTGAAATACATAGTTTAAAGAACCGGAGTGTGAAGTTGAACAAACTGTTCTATTATGCAAAAAAAATGATTTCAGTGATATGAAACACTATAAAAATTTCAAAACAATGTATGGGAATCAGTAGCATCAAGACCATGCTCACTTATTTTTGAACAGTTTTTTGTTGGTTGTTTAAAATGATTTAAATTCTGGCTAGGAGTTATTTTTTGAAAGTAAATTATGCATTTCCGCTATTCGATTTCAAAACTTGTTCTTCTTCGTCTCTTTCTTTCTTAATGCAACAAATAATTCTTAAATTAAATTTCGCTGACAAAGATGAAACGCTAGTTCTGTAGCGATGGATGGAAAATATTGCATTTCAGGAACACATTTTCTCTATCACTTGTGGACAATCAAGAAGAGCACCAGTAGAGTCGTGATTTTGTCAACAGTAGATGAAACTAGAACATAGGAAGTTTGTGTTCGTCCTTGTTTTTAGTTCAAACTAGTTATGTTTAGGTAGTACCTATAAACGTATAATTTAGATTCTTATCTAGAGATTAATTTTTAAATTGACGGAAGCCCTTCACTTGAATCCCCAGACCATAACGCAACAATAACAACAACGTATCCGTCCAGATTATCCTTGCATGTATTTTGTAGCAACGATAGCATGTAATAATCATTCTATTGAGCTATGCACGATTATGATTGAGCTGTGCAGTTAAATTCGTAATAGAAAATTTGTAAATGAAACGCTTGATTTAAAATAATCTCTCAGATCAGATCAAAAACTATAGACGAAATATTTGACTAAATCTTCAGAAACTCCTCAGCACTGGTTTGATTCAATGATCATCATTTTAAGCTTAATAGTGAATTAAAAATCCCCAATGCCCATTTATTTCAAACTGTTTTTCTACCCTCGAGTCCTGGATTGTATGATGATGATGATGATGATCCTATACTGGCTTCGCTGTAATAATAATTAATATCTTGTTATAGTAGCAGGGTGTGCCTTTCAGGATACAGGGTTGAAGGTCATAATTACTAGAACAGTTTCCAGTTAGTGAAAGATAGCATAACATAAGATACACTTTTCGTAAAAAGCAGTGTCTGTGAGAGTTTTGAAGGAATGCTGAAGAAACACGTGGAAGCACTGTGGCCTTCTCATATCATGCAAAAGTTGATACGAAAGGGCATGTTAAAAAATTAGATGAACTCTGTCATACTTGTCCAATCAAGCATTCCCCTCCCAATTGTTCCCAATGGGAGTGCAAGCCTGTATAATATCTACTGGCATGCAGGTAATCATTCCTTGAATTCCCTCATAACAAAATATGTTAATAGTTGGTATAATGAGGGCTTAAACGATTGAAGTGTGAACATGGTAAATGTATTTACTGTCATTTTCCGTCTTCCTGCCTGATTGTTCACCGTAAAGATTGTTACGAATTATGCTCCAAGGTAATTGAAGTACCTAAGCATGATTATTTATTCTCACATCGGTCGATTTCGATTGCATAGAAACGACTACTACCTAGTTTAAGTAGTGTAGCACGTTTAAGAGAGCTAAAGTAAATAGTACCGGGTTCGAGTTTCAGTTAATTACTCCCGACAATGGTTGTATGTGGCTTTTCCGTCCACAAATTACAGGCACCAGTATAGGAAATAGGAACGACTTGGTATAGGTATATCAAATTGACACCTTTGCTGTTGGAATGTACGAGAAATATTTGAATAAATAACCATACTCCGAGGCTTCATGCTCCGTTCAAGTGACTTCGATGGCCATAATAATTGTGAAACGTCAATCAATAAAATATCTATCAAGGTGTATGTATTAGGTGATTTAGGGCCGAACGGGGAACGACTGTTTAGCGTAAGTATAACTACAGGTTTGCACAGAACGTGTTTACCACCGTAGCCTTTTACTGGGGAATCCATAAGTTGAGTGCGTGTCGTAGTCGCATTTATAGTCGCAGGCTAAGGACGGTAGGTTAAATCATTTCACGTACAGTTCTTAAAATACAACAGTAAGACTGCATCGTGAGCCGAAATATAGCTGTGTCGTTTTTGCGTACACGTATACAATTATACCTATACAGGGCAGTAGGTCTTCAGTCATTCGCAACCGGATGTTCATTTAATGGAAACCTCTGATTTCATTATATCCGCAGTTTGGCAGTTTTTAATAGTGAAACGGAAGTATGCTGTGCAGCATGTCTTTGCATTATGCAATTCATGGAAGCCTCATTGGTTGTGATAGAAAACCGGAACGCATATTATTAACATACAATCATTTCCCCTTATAATCCTGAATTGGTTGCTCGCAATAGTTTGATACTTTAGATGGGGTTTCTGTTTCTCCTACTCCACACACTACCCGCTTTCGGCGCATGACCAGGATAGAGAAAGAATGTGCTTAAACCCGAGTTGGCTTACTTTTAAAATCCTACAATTTAATTAAATACATTTGCGTTTCAATCAATAGCATTCTCATTCGACCAAATTGTTTGAGCAATGACTTCTAAGAATATAGGTCGAGGCAGGTCTCATGACATGAAGACATAATAACCGTACACCGGACAGATTTCACTTTGCTCTCGTCACTAACATTTCTCACAATTTGAGATTTTTGTAACCATGCGTTGCCACGTATTACTGTGGAAATATATTGAGATTATTTAGCTGTGAGAGCTCTGAGAGTAAAGTGAGATCCGTCGGGTTTAGGGCTAATATATATGTCGTCGTTGAAGGTGCAAAACTTAACATCCTTTTCGTAACGCTATGGGATTTCTCAGAGGATGTTAAG
>JAAXYX010002133.1:0-18827 GCA_036851915.1 Ptenothrix huangshanensis
TACAATTCTTAATATAAAAGTGACCGTGGAACTTTGCAACCACTACTTGAATTATCCATAAATCATGTATTACGCACATTCCAACCACAACTACCTACTCCTTTCCCAAACTGACAATCTTCATTTATTGTACCCACACACAATTTTATTAACTTCAACTTGTAAATCATACGACCAGAGAATAGGAATAGGACCTACTTTATAATATAGTACAGTATATGCTATACAACAATTATCGCCAACCAACAACAATTCCTGTTTAAATTATAACTCCATCATAATGCGTGCAAGGAAAAAGGAGTAATTGCTGTTTATTACGGCAATGCTACTTAAGTATTTATTTCCTAAATTATTTCTTAGAATAAGAAAAATAAATCCGAACGCTACAACTATACTAACGTAAGTATGCGTACAAAACTACCTAGGTACATTAAAGGATTGGGTATCAATCGTCGGGTAACAATTCGACGAACCCGTTATTCGTCAGATAATTGCTGGCATTACTCATGGGGACTGTAATTCACCGGGTGTCTTTACTCGGCGGAAGCGTAATTCGTCCAGTGGCGTTACTCGTTTGGAACTAAAATTTGTAGGGAGGCGAACCAAAAAGCATCAATGCTTGTCATAAATTACAAACTGGAACGTGGAACTTTGCACATATTTTTTTTCGGAACGTATCTGTTAAATTTTTCGCAAAATCCTTCAAAAAACTGCATTAGCACAAAGCTTAATACCTCTTCGAACATCTTTTTAGCGAATATTATGCAGGTATAAATGTACGAACCAATCAATGTCCACGTCAGTTTGGTATCGAACTGTGGAGTGTGCATACATAGTAACATATAGCCCTAGAAAAAGTAGCGGTGCCGAAGTTAAGATAATAAAAGCAATTTAATTTGACTTTCAACAACTAAAACGTCTGTCGATGGATTGTACTGCGGACGAGTAATAAAACCTCCCGACGAACTGCGCTCCCTGCGGGTAAAGCCATCCGACGAATCAGAACCCCTCGAATTGCTGCCCGACTGCCCGACGAGTATTAATACCGGCACCACACAAAAATATGCGATGTAAGGAGAGAGGAAACAGTGGAAATTACTGGCGTAAAAAGATAATAATGTGACTATGGAGTATGCATTGAGAAACTGGGCATTACATAAATTCTGAGTGATTTTCATAGACAATTCCAGTTGATTAATGTAATAAAAACTGTAGATATACTAGAAGTAGTACGGAGTCTGAGTGAGAGTGCAAACCACTATGACTGTAACTGTAGTACTCATATCTCATTTTCTACATGTCACAGGCTTCTTTCTTATTTTTTTTCTTTTATTTTATTAAACTACACTGTATACCCATAATATAAATATACATTAGATCTATATACATTTGTTGTGCGCTAAATAAAAATCCTCCGCTTCTTTCTCTTATCGCATACTCCCTACGTTGAAAGCTAGACGTCGTCTTCGCTCTCTCTAACGTAAGTTGAGTTGAGCTGACGTAGGAAGTAGTTCAACACCAAAATCCTGAAAATCAATATAATCGATACCATGCTAATTCGGACAAACAAAGCCCCTTCATTTTCATTTTCATCAGTCAGTGCAGGCAGATGCACATCCACCAAATTCTATTACGTTTATGTACTTAGTCGAGAAATCCTGTAGGTATTGGTACTAGTTTTAGTATGTAAAGGTATTTGCTCGAAACTAACAATCTTTTTATCTCTTCGAACTTAATTAAAGTAACGTAACATTTTGTACCTACCGACGTAGGAGTACCTAGCAATCTAGCACTGGCAATGATGTAAGATTTTATTAATGCTAAAATAAACTCCACATAAAAGCCAAATTATACCTACCAACTTACTGTATCTACTCTAAATTAAAATTCCTGTTTTTCCCTCTTCTAGATTTTTACAGAAATATTAAAGAACAGAGCTAAGAAACACAATGATGGTCCGCAATATGCTGATACTGCTACAGCAGGTTTTGACACAACAAAAAAGAATTTGAGCATCCTTTCCTAATGCTGCTATAGCAGGTAAATTACCTAGCAACAATAAAATCTTTGTTGACTCTTGAAATTAAAAGAAATGTTGTATGCAAATGCATTACAGTTTTCCAAAAACTTTTTTCAAATAATCGTAATACGTATATAGTCGTTGTAAGGAAAACCAATGATTTTGGCGCTTTTACGAGAAATCGCTACAGCAGTAGCAACAATAGCAACCTAATTATATCCGGATGCACTACAGTGCCACAAGACAACTGCCAACCAGCAATAACACACGTGGAAGAGCTTTATAACATAAGCATATATAGGTAGGTAATTACTTAGAGAAGAAAATGCATTCACGTCAATGTCAACATCCAGCACAGAAGCTTATTTCCACATCCAATCTCCAATCTCAAGGAATTATGACATAACGAACTAAAAAACCAAGTTTTTCATTCAATTTTCCGTTTGGCTTTGCCTCATGTAATCAAATTTCCAGACAATCCATTACTTCGTTAAAGTGTATAAAAGAGCTTTTACTTAATTACGCCCGACAAGAGAAGAGAAGAGAATAGAAGAGAGAAGATAAAAGACGCAGCAGAACATCTATAAGAATATACTGCCAGCACACCTACCTAAGAATGTATAAACATAAAAGCATAGTCACAGCCGCATAGCCGGCTTTATTCATTTCAGAAACAGAATACAATGAGCGGCGAATGCCGATACAAATACCAGAGGCAATAGTACTCGTCCTCCTCGCACGAGCCAACTAATATAATGATACTTCTGGACACGTATTTGCAACTAGACTTACAACTATCTAATAAACAACTGTCTGTGCGCTTTCCACCCATTCTACCTCTCATCATATCAAAATTAGAAAATTAGAAACTAAACGAATAAGTGTGTATAGGAAATCATCAAGTGATAAAATCTATTCTTTATTCACAGAATTAAAGTATCTATTAATTACATCAATTACCAGTTCACTCTTCTATTACTCCTGGCATCTAAAGCGCCATCAAAATTCAAATGATAAAAACAAACAATGAATCTACTTACCTACCTATTTATGTACATTCCTTGTACATCTTCCTCTTTCTTATCTTATATAATTTTAGTATATGATGAAAAAGCAAACAAAGGGTTAAAGGGTTCTACCTATTCACATTCAGTTGATTACAGCATCCACTTCTACTCCTAGCAACAATACAATACCGACACGTGGAACACGTCAGAGACGTCGGAGCAAATACCGACATGCTCATTAATAACAAGAACGTATTTACCTCAATTCTAAAATACGAATTATAAGTACAGGGGTGATAACGTCCAATCAAATAAGCATAGCAAACAGTAAGAGTAAGTAACGAGCACCAGATCAGTTAAGCTACGACACATGATATAAAACTTACTCCACAATTGATCATAATAGCAGAAAATGCAAGAATAGAAAATCAGATGGAAGTGAAAACAACAACAATAACAACAACAACAGAATTGTTCAATTGGTTCAATTCCCATGTAGCACGCATACTTAATACTTAGCGCAATGATATGCTGTATATATAAAAAGGTAGCTGGGGCTGGGTGAAAAGAAAAACCATGCATACCTACGTATTTACCTATTTACATACACCAACTCCATGTATACCAAATTATGCTAGTTGTCAGCATATATACCCACATATTTTTTTCCTGTTTTAACCTGCGTGGGGATATTTCTACTTTTCCGACGTCCATTTAAATGTAATTATATAAAAATAAGAATTAAACATCCGTACATCAACATCATTACCAAGATATGGATAAGACAACTTGAGTTCTAATTTCCCACTAACCATCGACCACATGGATTTACCTATGAATTCCCACAGGTAAATCCAACTTTGTGCGATTGCACAAGAGAGCAACAACCACAACCAATGGAGTCAAACGACAGGCATTTTCACTTTTAGAACACGACATGCTACAGTATACTAAGTGTTTACTGTCTGCAATGTAGGTAATGACAAATACAAACCTGCACTGTACTGTTATACATACACAACACAGTCACAGCTCGTGCAAAGTGTAGATAGGTAGATACATTCCCAAGCTATCACACATCCTATCCTATTTTATCCTGTATAATCCTATCAGCATGGAATTTTTTTCAAGACAGTTCGAGCTTTTCTTTGAACTGTGCAGCCAAAAGATAACTCCTGTGAAAACTGACTTGTGCGATATTAGGTACAAAGTACAAGTAAACTGTAAGTGTAACCCATGATCAATTCATAGCTGCTCATATCATATCTGGACTAAATTTCCCAGTTCTAGACCAAGTCCCAGTCCCAGTCCTAATCCTAATCCAAGTCCAAGTTATACCCATCTTATACCACCATCATATGCACATGTGGACGTAGGTATTACTAATTATAAATTAAACTTGTACACATACACGAAAGTCATGTCCTTCACTCATTTAATGTTCCGATAACCCACAAAACATGCACTATGAGAAATAAGAGAAAACCAGAAAACCATTAAATTAAAAAAGGAGAAAAAATTAGTACAGCACGTCTGTCTGTCTACCTAGTTCTTATAAAGGCCTGGGTAGAAAAAAACTACGATACAATCCACTACAGTGCAATACATACCATATCATTTGTTAACATCAACTTTTTTTTATCTGTCCTTTACAATATTACAATGCTTCAAGTATTTCTTTGCCTGCAATGTTACTATGATAAATGACTTTACAACCGCAAAGTAAACCAAGATTTAAATGTTTAAATCAAATCAGCAACAGCAGTTCAATGCTCAAAATACAGACACAGACCTACCTACAATGTTTTATAGCCAGCGCAGATCTACTTACGCTGCCCACCCGTACCAATACAGTGCAGGCTCGTGCATCAACTGATACTATAGAATAGAACTGACAGGATATATTTTGTGCAATACTGACGATAGGTTGAATAAACTGGAATTTGGAATTTCATTTCATACTTAAGTGATCAATCCTGTCATAACTGTTCCACATGTCATGTCATGTCCTGTCCAATCCTCACGGTCGTAGTCACCGTCGTAGCCGTCATCAGAGTCTCCCAGAATGTAGATACGTAATAAAATGACACGACACCGTATGTGTACTGTAAAGGTAGGAGGTCTGAAACTAGCCACGATTTCAATCAACTACCTACTACGACTAATTGTAAATGCATGGTAAGGCAGTATTACAACCCAAGCAATCCTAATCCTGTTCCACGTTCGTAATAGTAATATTTCTGTGTCCAATTTCACTGACGTATTTAAACCATGAAACATCCTCTCCAGTAAACGAAAGGAATGAATGAATAAATGTTAAGCAAAAACCTACAGCTGTTGCTGGTATTTTGGTTCTGGCTGCGGCATGAAAAAGCTTGTTTAACAACATGGTTCCACAGTGAACACTTAAACCTAGTTTGAGACTTTGCCGTGTACAATTAATTATAATATGCCAGCAATGAATTTACTAATTTACCATTACCATCATCATTTCACCAACTTATGTTCCTATCTTCCGTATGTAAAAGGACCAATAATGGTAATGCAGTCACAAAACTAGGATTTTCTAGTTCCAACATGCAAGAAAGCCAACAAGTAAGAAAGACTTTTCCGCCTAGCTATGTTGTCTCCACGAACATATTAGCATAAATGCAATTATGATAATATAACAACCAAAGCAAACCAATACCTACTCTCTCCCTACCAATCCAAACATTTGCACATTCATTGAGACTGGGGATAATTAAAAGAAGGCTGGACGATGAACGAGAACGACGACGTGATTTGAACGTGACAAGTCTTGCGTGCGCAAAATGAAAACCAACAGAAAAAAATACGACTGAATTCATTCATATTTTAAGCAAGCATTTTCACATTTTGACCAACAAATGATTTGTGACGGTGCGCACTTAATAAGCTCACACTTCACTTTACTTTGCTTCAGTTCACGTCAGCCAGTCCTCCATTCTCCATTCCATGTCATTCCATTCCCTACTTGTTCCCATTATCACCCTACTCTACAGTATATTTAATATTTAAATATTTACAATTACGACTTTAACTCACTACTATTAGGCCCAATAGTCTGCCAGTCTGTGGCTTCGCTTGAGTTTTACTAGAACTCTAGACGCATCTAAAAATACTCGCATTTACATTATGCTGCGTGACGATTTGGCTGAATATTACTTCCAATTTAAATATCCCATGCTCAGACTGCGAGCTCCTTGTAGAGTTTTAAAACATGGAAAAAATTCAAGTACGATGTAGTCGTAGTTGTAGTTTTCTTCGTAGTCGTAGTCCTAGTCGATAGTTTTGCATTTAAATAATACCTACTCAATCCCAACGACATATGTATGGAGTTGTAAACATGTAAACTGCCTACCTATGTACACAACCAGATTATATCCACATACATACAATATATATATATATGCACAACATAACACAAAGCTGAACGCTGGTTTAAAAATACAAGTGCATAATAATGAAAATTAAGGATTTAGTACAATGCAATGGAACTATGCTCCCACTCCTACTCCTATCCCAGTTAATACGTAAATCTATTCTTATCACAGCCATTGGCATTAGCATGCCATCATCACAAAGAGTCAAGCTGGAGAAGGCAAGTTAAATTTAAAAAAGGTAGAAGGAGTATCTACATACATACCTACCTAATCACAATCGGGAAGCTTCTTGCTCCAATCATTATCGTAAACAAAAGCCATCAAACTATCAAACCCTCACAAAGACTTAGAAGCAGTGACAAAAATCTTTGTATCTTTGTAATGGTTCACCCTCTCCTAGTTAGTAATTATCTCTTGTACACTTGTGAAGGTATCTTTCCATATGGCTTAAGGAAACATAGTAAATGATTATACCTAGCAAATAAAATCAGGAAAAAGTGAGAGCACATCTAAACGGAAGAGAGAAGACATAACAATCACACTTTACTTGTATACCTATCATCACTGTCAAGTGTAAAGTATTGTAAAGACTACAACCATAATAATTATGAGCCCATCGGAAGAAATCGAAATTCCAAAGCCTAGCATTTGATTGAGAAATTAAGCTGGACTGGAACAGTAATGAGGTAAGAATTTAACGGAGATAGTAGAATAAAAATAAAATAATCACTTTACAGCACTGTCACTAGCTTATATGGACCTGTTTATGCACTCAGCAATTTGCTGTTCTTACTTATATTCCTAGACACGTAGGTAATCTAAATGTGAACTGCTAAATAAAACTGGGAAATGCAAAATGAGATTCAGCATGTTATGTATGGAATACCTTTTGGAATACCACGAAGATAGGATAATAAGAGAAAATAATAGAGGTTTGGAATGAAATAGCTGCACGATGCGATAGTTATACTAGAATGAATGCTCATCATGGGAAAACCAGCTTCAGAAAACCGACAAGTACCTGGCCTGCCTGCACCTACAACGTAGACACCTACATGTAATTACATACAAACAAAGCCAACGATTAGCATAACTATTACTTATTCTTAAATACCTAGGCATTCATACCCATTTTTTGTTTTACTTAAAGACTCTTATAAGAGATAGTGACCTATAATTATCTTTACATAATATAGTTATCGAAGGTGTAAGACGCAAAACCATTTATTTGAATCCTGTAAAAAATGCAATCTGTATCAGCTCTATTTACACATCACATACATATTTTCAAAAATAACAGTCGTAGGTAGGAAAGTAAATAGCGCACTTACTATTTCTTTTGTTTCTACGTCATTACACACGGATAGGTCTGGGCTATATTTTAAAAATATATCATTGTTGTATGTAGGTGCATTTACATTATAACCATTCGCAAACTTTTAAAAACCATGTAATTCGTTAATTACTAGGTTTAACCCTTTTCGGACCGATGTAAATAGAATAAGCTATATTTTCGGAAAATGTAGATAGAACATTGAGCATCTTCTCTGAGAAGAGGAATGAGAATACATTATTATTCCCAGAAGTAGATGCATACCTTCATTCTCTAATACTGAGCCATCAAGTTCCTTGATCAGATGCTTAAATTTGTAATTGGTATTCGTAACATTATGGTCATGAGTCATGGTGATTGGCATGGAGAAAGAATAAAGGAATAATCGCAAATATGAGAAGGGTAACATATTTATATACGTATACACAATGCCTCGATTCCCCTTTTTCATGCATGGTGTGGCGAGAGTGAGATGAGTTAAAGAAATTGAGGAAAGATGACGATGACGAGATGAGAGATTCAAACGGGTTGCACTGATCGTTATCATTTAAATTAGTCCTTCCTAATTCCTTAGTCACAAATGGTTTTCTGCACAACCAGTAGTTACTAGTTGCAGCGTTTCTTTCGTCGTCCGTCTCCACAATATCCTAACCATCTATGCCATGCCATGACTTCTCTCACTCCACCGACACCAACGCTACCCTCCGTCTCCATGCTTTGCACACTTCATCCTGCATTATTATCCCCAAGATTGCATTACATAAAAGTTAACCACCATTTTACATTTTAGAATTTACGATTGGCGATTTGTACCATCTCAAAAATTACTTATACAGGTATGTATATATAAGATCCACACCATAAATGCTCCTCTGAAAAGAAGCTCAAAGAAAGGAAATAATCAGGGAGCTGCTCGTTCTCAGGAATTACATCACATCGAAGACGCTACGCATAATTTTTACAGCACACCCAACCAAATAAATGAATATGTCGATTAGTTTCACAGAAAAAAAGTTGAGTAGAGTGCGAAAACGAAGAAGAGGAAAATTCCACTTGATTTCAAATAACGATTCAACTACTCGATAGGTACTCCAAATGTCGAAGCCGATGTCAATATGGTCAAGTCTTGATTTTGTTTCTGACTTTTATTCCAGCTCTAAGCCACTTAATGTTGTTTATTATTCGGACATTTGACGCTTAAGTTACAAAAGAGTGAGCCAGTATACAACCGCAATCAAAGCCAAAACCAGACCAAGACAAGATCATAAAAACCATCAAATTTTTCTAACCTTTCTCTTCTCTTTTCGTTCTCATATCTCTTGCCCTTCTCCCTATTAATTCAATACCTAGCGTGTCATTTATGACGTTTACATGTGTTACTCCATAATTCCATGTAATTACTTAAATTACTTGCACTCACGATCAGCTCAGCTCAGCCGTACAGGCAGAGTGACACAGAATAGGAATTAAAAGCAGTACGCGAAAATACATCTTTTGAATTGTGATTGTGAACCACCAGACTTATATACTAGTCAAAATCACAAGTACATATCTACAAGTCTGACTCAGGCACCACATTGAACATGAAAACATTAAAAGTAGCTTTACAGTTGCCTGCGTCTCTTCATTCCATTAGCACTGCATTTCGTATTGGATTGGATGATTATCACACACAGCTTGCCTTCGGATATGTACAAAACAGACAGCAGATGCCTTATTATTACTAGACATTTACTAGTTACCATTACCGGTACCGGTTATAAAGTCTAGCATGAATGATAATAAACTTAATATCCAATCCTTTGATCTTCAACCGAGGGAAATAATTTCTTTTTGGGGTGTCCTAACAGAGTATAGCAAGATCATGTATACAAGTAAATTAAATCGTTCCGGATCCCCTTTTCCACTAGTTGCCAGTTATTACCTTTTACCTACCTACCTACTGTTCCAAAGTGATACATGGTAACGTTCGAAGTTGTGTCGATTAATATCAAATAATTAGAACAGGAACGATATGATACGATACGATATACGATCCGTGGAAATAATAGCTCGAAGTATCATACAGCCAGGATAAACTGCATTTTTACACGATATAATCATTTCACTTCGATTACATATTACACCTACAACGTACATACGCAGTGGATTGGTAGGGACGGATGGACAATCAGTATGAATGCGTGTAAATATTAAATATACAAATTAATAGATAAGTAAAAAGTATATTTATATATACATTACCACCATACTACTTATGTGCACATGTCATATGAAATATGTACCTGCGACGGACGACCGGTGTAATGGGTTTGTGTCATTAAAAGTTCACTAGAGTGCAAGACAAATATGCATGCTTGAACTTATCTGAAAAGTGATGATAAATAATTACTTTTACAGCCTCAGCCTCGGCACTCGGCACAATAGAAAAGGAGTATGGAAAAGGATTAGAAGTAGAATTAGCATGACAAAATATAATTGGTGACAACTCGGTGACAAGTAACCTCAAAAAGCTTGTAATCACAATTTACCAAAAGCAGAATATCAAACTCAAACATCCAATCTACCTAACCAAACCAAACCAATCCGAACCAAACCAAACCATCATCCTACAGATACTCACCAAATGATAGAATCACAAATGAGATTTCATTTAATTATTTTCCTGACATGAGTAGAGCTACTAGCTAGACTAGACTACTTATTACCTACTATTACATCTGCCTACTTATGTATTTTGCGCATGCAGCACACAACCCAGCACTCAAATCATTGAATTTGGGTTTGGGATCATGAATTAAGTACAGTTTAACATCAACCTCTTCCGAGTATGCATAATTGCATGTAGATGTGTGTATAGGTATAGGTGTATTTCCAACTGCAATCCCTACAGCTATCCTATCCCGATTCATGCATGCCCATCTCTGCGTGAATATAAAGTATAAAATATACGTGATCCCAAACATAGTGCGAACATTGTAGGAACATGAACATCTATAATGTAATAATATGAAACATGGAACAATGAACTATCAATTATACTGGAAGGTAAGTTATCAATCTCTAAGTAGAATACCACAGAGACCAACATGATATCTTCATAAAAGCACTTATATACATGCACTGTATAAATAACGAAGATTCTTGTACTTCTACCACACCACTACCACTACCACCGGCTGCATACATATTTAACTGCATTGCTCTCCTGAGCATACACAGGACGGACGTAGAAGTTCCACTTAATATGAACATACTATCACCACAACTCAGTAACAGTAATACCATGAAGGGAAGACGAAGAGCTGGGCACCATTGAAGCTAACCACAGCTCGGTACGGCACAGTACATCACATCACATCACTACCCAGAATAATTCCCATTATAATAGTTGTAATAAATTAATAATACATCCACTTATCTCACTCACCAAACTTATATTAAATGCCAAATTCATACTTGGAATGAAACGTCTACGACAACGACAACGACTGAAACTCAAGTCCACTTTCTCAAAGACAGAAAGTTACACACGCTTCTATTTCTACATGATATTTATTGTAGCTTTTCATTTTCCAATTTAATAATTCTCTCTTTCTATCCTCTATCTTGCAAACTCACACTAACAGTACAATACAACCACCATTTAATTTTCTGCTTGACTACATACCTACTACGCTCACAACCATTTCCAAGATTCTCGTGATTCACAACCATTATAATTATAAAATATAATCCTCATTCTCCTCGGTAAGTTTAGCTAAGCATTCCACCACTCTACCAATTATTGCTATCATAATCATAATAAACACTGACAAAAAATCAAGCAAGTATATAAACGTACTTACGTTTATACGTAGGTAGGTTATATTATGTATTAACCTTAATTTAAAAGCTACTTGTGAATACACAATACAATATTTAATGCAAATATTCTCCTCGTCCTTGAAAGGTAAAGGTGAATTGTGACGTAACCTCAATGAAATGTAATGCAACATAACGTATCCACCTAATGCCTCATAGTCAAGTAAGAATAATAAATGGTATAATAGCTTGACTTTAGCTAGGCAAAGAAGCAGCTAACCCACATCCATTGCCCCTTAAGTATGAAAATATCAAAACAATATTAATATTACACCTAGACAGCCGCACAACATTCAATGGGGAATTGCTATTGCTGCACTTATAAGAAATCAGTTAGGAAAGTTTAATATAATTAAGTTAAAAACTAATGCATAGTTTGGCTGGGTTTGGGACGGGTTGGATTTGGATTGGGATTTGGCTTAGGAATATATACTGTAAAAACATGGTAAATAATCGCACTAGATAGGTGCCTATACTATAACCTCATACCTGGTAACAGTCTATCCATCATTTACCTTCTATTTCACTCTGCCTAAGGCTGATTCTGACTGATTCAGATCTTTGTAATGTAATGTTAAAGTTCCTGCCGAAACTAATGATACATATAGATATGCAATTACATCTATAACACAATCAACTATAGCAGAAACACCTTAAATTATGTGGCGGGTGTTGCTTTGCTTCACTCCATTATAGATTCCTAGTACATGTTGCATGTTGTGCAGATCGCAGATGCGAAGGAGTAGACGGTAGGCAGTAGAACATGGACAATGAATTGACAGTAGAGGAGATTCAACTACATCTACAAACTAGAAACAAGTGAAGACTCTCAACAAGTATGAATCGCAAATTAAAGAAGCAGCAATTATAAGGCTAAATGGAGTGATTTATTATGTGAAATTTATGATTGCATGCTTGAATAATAGAATACCCATTATGTTATTATATACTTGGTGCTAACAGCTCCTACTTGTTGTACATATCACGAGTACAACCACGACCACGACAAAACATAAGAACCACAAGAAACAAGACAAGACAACACTGGCCTGGCAAATAATGAGGTGAAATTCATTCTGCAGAATGAAGTATTCCGAAACCTTACGACAGCAATAACTATTGTTTTCATGCTCCCAAGTATGCACAGGACATTAGGAGAGGTTCTAAACATAAAATCAAGTCATGTCATATGGCATGATTATGACTACGATTGTGCTTAGCTTTGGCTTTCTGCTACTTTGTAGTACAGTGCAGTTGAGTGCAGTGCCGTGCAGTGCGTATCAACTCGGGAAGGAATAATACAAAAAAAACAAGGAAGACACACATACAAATCTGACCTGAGTTTGTTTCCATTCCAGTCTATAAAATTACTACATTCTTTTCGCTTCGTTTCGTAAAACTCAATGATAGAGCAATAAACAAGAAAAAAATTCGCTGTAATTATAGTACATGGACGTCGCCTAAACAAATTATTTTCCATTTTGAGGAGACTAATAGCTTTTATTCAAATATTCCCATTCGCATTCTATTATACCTTCATTCACATTACTTTTACAAGTTGCATCTTACATCACAGTGCCGAGTAGATTGAATCTAAAATTTTCTTGGCATCTTGGTGAGAGTAAGAGCCCAGAAAAATAGAGTCCTGCTAACATATGAGAGACACATGAACACAAACATACCCGAACAGGATAGGCCAAAAGTTGTGTGTCATACGGAAGCTGTCAGGCCAAGTGATCATTAGTCAATACAAGTAATTATTCAGAGTGAGGAGCAGTCAATCTATGTGTGATAAATCCAATGATTTATAGATATTACAGTTATAGTTTCAAGACTATTTGTCGTTTTCGTTGATAGCTTTTGTGTAATTTCGCATCACATCACATCACCATCTGCTCCTGTTCTTGCAACCGTTTCGGGAATCCTTTCTTCATTCCATCATTTAAATAATTATACACTTAACTACAATTAAAAACAAGCTAAATAAAATTAATGTGAGGTTTTAATTGACAGATAGACAAAAAAGTGGCAAACCATATTTGGTAGCAACTAGCAAAATAGCGAGTACTGACAACAGCCGGCACAGAATGCTTGTTATAGTATACCTACTATGTAGATACCTATCCTCAATATTGCACTATTACCATTTGCCATTTACAATTATAATTATACGAATACTACCAAGACCATCAGTGGCAACTGCAGAGTAGTCTAAATCAAAATTTATTGCGGAGGTAAAAAAATGAGAGGGAGACCAAGCATACCGAAGACCGAACAGTAGTCATACATCAAAGTCAAACACCAAATACCACTAAACTAACTAATGAAATGTAAATGCATACCAATACCAAACATTCCAACAACGTTAACGGGGTGAAAAATTTGACAACTGTTGGTATGTAATTATTTATACGAATTCGCAAATACAATTGTAATTAGAATTATAGGTTCAATGAAATATATGTACACTAACTAATATTGTTAGGTACGTAACGTACCTCCTCATCCTCATTGATGCGATGATGACTAAGAGGTACAGAGCAAATTAAACTAGTTCACAAGTCCAACATGCAAGCCTGGTAACTGGTATAGATTTATTTACTTATTTAATATTACGAAATAGTGGGTATGTACAAATAATATTACTAGTGCTTTGTTATTCGGAGAGGTATAGTGCACCAAACCAACTACCAATTTATACTGATTTTAATTTGTTGAGAATGCATACAGCGTTGAGAGAGATGCATGTGCAGGAGGTACCAAACCAAATGCAAGTTGAATCTAGTGAGCAAGAAAACGGAACCAAACCAAACCAAAATTAAAGACCAAATCAAAAATCAAACCGTGCCATATTTACAGGTTCATTGCAAACCGCTCAACAATGCAGTACAATGCAATACAGTGCAATGCAATTATTATGTACGATTAGGAACTACAATATTACATTATGCCATAGGCAAACAGGCAAATGTATTAGCAGCAGGTTACCGGTTTCGCCTGGTCTGGTGAATCATACTGAAAAGCCGTGGTGATTTCAAAGTCGATGTGAATTACTTATGCAAGTATATATGGGATATACGATTTAAGAAATCATTTTCAAATGTAATAGGGTTAAAAAGTTAAAACAAAAAATAGGCATATGTACCCTGGTAATATCATATTATAACCAAAATGAAGAAAACAAAACGCTAAAAATAGTTGGAGAAGGTCAATACTTTGCAAACAACTTTACTATTATGATTACGACCACAGTAAAAATTAATGGAACAACAAGAAAACGCTACCAACAGGTAAACTGTATGCCTTTTCGCCATTTTATTTTAACGCAAAATATACATTAAACAATGTTGGAATTCCAACAGTGAAACTTTGGTCCAAGCATTAAAGCGCATTGCATCGCCTTGCATTGCATAATTGTGGTGGTAAAGCTTTCATTTTCTCAAAATAGAGCTCAATAGCTGATTAAGAAAACGGGAGTGGTAATTTAATGGAAAAGTTGTGTTACGCTGTGATCACGTTGATAATGTCTCCACTACCGTTTCGAATTAAGTTTAACTCCAACTCAAACGAACGAATAAATGAATGTTATTATAAAATTTCATACTGGTAGCAAATAAGAAAATAATTGCCTATGTATTTAAAACCATTAACTCGAAGATAAATTGAATTACAAAAATTAGACGAAAAAATAAAACAGTAATGTACCGAGTCAAAGATGAAACCATTAGAATTTGTGAGTCCGGGAATTATTTGTACTTACTGGTTATACGAATTACTTGTGAAAATAGAATCACTTTTGAAATTTTGTTTTTGTGTTAGGTAGATAGTCGTATTAGTAGTATGGTTTCGTAATAGCCGGCATTTATGAAATACAGATAGGGATGGGAGTTAGATACTTAAAATAGCTCAAACCAATAATAAATGTAGGAAAGCAACATAACTTGTGTTAATAATTATTAAAAGATAAGCAAAATAAAAATAAAAACGAACCATCATTTGCATTATTCATTGTGTGAGTTTATGGTATAGATGAAGACGACAAAAGACTCGGTGTCAGTTTTCGGATTCCAGATTGAATGTGAAAAGGAGACAGAAAAACGACCTTTGCCTGGCCTACACTTTCTTCTTGCTCTTCTTTCTTTGCTTTTTTTACAGTCTTGGACAGTGTGCCAAAAAAACTTCGCCTGTATCTAACAGAGTTAACTTTCGATGAAGATGAAGTCGGCGAATTGAAATTGGATTCACCATTAGACAGAATACTGAATTGATTCCATTTTTCCCGTCGGGGTCTTTTCTAGAGACTCTCAAGACTCAATTTATTTTACCAATTTTTCCTACACTACAATCCTCTCACAGTCGAGTCAAGTCAAGTCAGACCAATGGAATGTAAATGCTCCTTCACACTTTCTAGAAGATCTCAACTTTAAGTAATTCAAGTATGAAACTGCATTTTTTTTTCTACAGACAACATACAAGGTAGACACTTCCCTGGCTGTGTTTCATAAATTCACAAACTGACAAAAATAGCAAATGACGTGTGGACTTTCCCACTAATCAGCCTAATGTCATCATTTACTTCAAAATCTTGTTACTTTCTACACTTCCAATTCTAGATTATCGAATTAATCTGCTGGTTTGTTTAAATTTTTAATCATTCCATGTCCTTGTCACTCGGTTAAATAAATAATAGTATTTCTTATACAGGTTATGCGAAAATGTCCTTAAAAGTGGATTTCGAGGATCGAGGAGTTTTGAATTATTTTTCTTTATACCAAATTAACTCGGTAATAGTTTCTACTTGGGTGTCTCGTTATAACGGTAACGGTATTAGGTGTGTGTATTAGGTGTAAATTATCTTCCAAACTGTTATACAACAACTTAGCCTTCAAATTACAACGTAAATTAAAACAAATTACTACTCGCGACTATGGATATGCAGTAAGTAGATGGAAGGGAAAGACGCAATAAAACCTGATGTAATGAAGTTAAGTTATCACACAATCTATTCAATTTTTGAACAGAAAAAAAAGTTAAAAATTACCAGTACCAAGTTATTGAGCATCCAATAATAAAACTTCTGGGTGTGATGTAGTTGTGATGTAGAAAGTCGTAATCTGAAGCCGTAGTAAATCGCAAAGCACTTTTTAGCTCTCTCTCACTATATTTACGAACACGGAGATGGGAATTGTTGAAATTTGAAAATCCTGGCAGTGAATCACCACAACACACACTTACAAAACCAAATAAATTCAATTTGCTTTCACAAAGATGCAAGATACAAAATACATTCAACAATGACTACTACAAATGTTTTCGTTGCTAAACACGTTTGTTCACATTTAAAATCTAAGGAACAAATAAATTCAGACCATAAGTATCAGAATGGAACACTTGCAAATCCAATTCCAAATTCAAACCAACTTGCTATTTCAAACGAAATTTGGTCAATTCGAAAATTCCAAAACTTGTTGAACAAACAATAATTATTGCAGATTGGCAATGGGCAATATTTACTTTGACTCCTCCTTTTCCGGCTTCAATTCATTCACGAAGTCAATATTATCAAACCAGATTAAAAAGCCGACGTGGCAAACCCAGCTTTTCAACACTAGAGCTGTGTGTCTGACTTTCTGTACGTCTATTTTAAATATTGTACATCGAATTTCGTCTGCCTTATAATTCTCCCCAAAACAAGAGAATGCAACGCAAAGATTTCAGTTCAGAGAAAAACAGACATTCAGTATTCACAAACGACAAAAACCTAACGATGAATGAACGTAAAGTAACGTAAATGGTAGATAGTAAGTGGCAATGGCAAATGTAAACTTCCAGTCATATAATTACAATTACAATTACAGGCTTTTTCGATTTTTACTTGGTCGCTGATGTTCCCAATACTTTTTCCTCGTTAACTCGCAAGATACTTGGATTTTTCAAGTAATTCGAACAGAAGACCGAAGTCTGCGAAAAATGGCAACACTAAGAAGGGTGAAGTGTAGGTAGCCAGATATTAGTCAGTGCACCATTTAAATTTCTACAATGCTTCTAGGAAATTGTATTTTTAAGTCGACATACTCCTCCGCGTCATCAAATGAAAAAACCTGGGAATGGGCCTGGACCTGGATCACGATAAGGGTCTTGACTTGAACCTGCAACCTGGACCTGGACTTGTAAAATAAACTGTACTGTGGTTTCGGGAAAAATTTACTTGCTTCTGTTTCCATACACATAAAAAAGATAATTATCCTCCAACTTGTAATTCAAAAGCACTTCCGATTCCAAAGTTATGTTCACTCTGTCTCCTCAGTCTTCTTCATCTTCCATTCCAATTCAATCCAATCCTACCTGCAACCAATAATCGGCCAAAAACAGAAGCCGAAGCGAACTCAAATCCAAAAACGAAATTCGGAAATATCAAGGATTAAATCTTGAATCTTGCTCGTGCATACACACCATCAATATTTATCACCTACGAATGATGAATGATGAAACAAAACCAATGACCGATGCACAATGATCAGTAATTGATGAATTGATGGGGAACGAGAACGAAACGATGAACAATTAAAATGATTAGAATTTCGAAATTTCTGTTTGTCCACCAAAATCGTACCACATATCAATTACGATTACGATTATGTTCCTATATATTTTCTGTATTTACTGTTACTCACTGTCTGCGATGATTGAGTTCAGTATTGCCGTACGCCGTACTCGTATCGTACACTTTGTGTAATGTTCTCCTACCTTCCTGTGGTATGGTAGTTAGCCGAGAAATATATTATCAAGTGAATAAAAGTGAACGAGGACCAAATATTCTTGCTGATCCTTCCTACTTTACACAAGTGAACACATCTCTCTCGAAATCCAATCCTGTGGTGGACGAGGAACGACGAAGGAATTGAACGAGGAATGAAACGAAATACAGACAGAGAGGGAGAGAGAGAAGCACATCCACATCCACATCCACTGCACACTCTACACTCTGTACAGTCCGTATCGGTACACTCGAGCACTATTCCTATCCCTTCTATACAACTACGTACAATCCTCGTTCTCGTTCCCATTCAGCCTACGAATAAACCTACAGTACGTCGTGTGCATATAGACACATCACATATTACTATTACATTACAACTCCAAAACGAAAACCCCTAGTCTAGTCTAGTAAGCCTAGTCCTCTCCTATTCCTATACTTT
>JAAXYX010002134.1:0-18826 GCA_036851915.1 Ptenothrix huangshanensis
CAACAAGGCTTCACTGGACTTGCCTCACTTTACACTTATGGAATTCATGAACATGCCTCGTTTTGCATCCAGCAATTTGTGGACTTGCCTCACTTTGCCTCTTAACCGACGATATATATGTTGATTTATTTCAATTGCTCTTGAGTTCCTTTTCATTTAGTAACGAGCTTCGCTTGACGTTCAGGATTTCAGTATCATGAATATGTTCCGAGTTCTGTCAGTGGATTGGATTTTGTATTCGTATTGTTCTGTCGCTGCATGGATGAAATACATAAAACAATACGTTTTAATGTAATGAGTTCATGTGCCATTATCGAGATTGAGAGTACTGCATGAGAAGCAAGATATTGAATATAAAAAGCTACTTAGATTTATTTTGATGCATATGATTGTGATTACTACATATATGAGTCATTACATAATTCTTGTATGCTGTAGATAAGCTAATAGTTTCGCAATACATTAGCTTACATAGGGATGAATTAAAATGTGCAACTAGTTATTGTCTATATCTAATTTTCCTAATGCTCTACAAAAAAACCAAATTTTTGGAGTGTAAAAATTTTAAAAATTTAACAATGAAATATGAGGGCGTTCTATATATTTCTATTTGTTTCGTGACATATAAAATTACAAAGGTAAGAGTAGTTGCGAGTAATTTAATTTGTCATAAATATTCCCTTCGCTCCTACAATTAAACGTTACATATTTTATCTTCGAATAAATTATAGCACGTTATTTCTTTTTGTGTGAATGGTATTGATATTGAATTTTGCGTTTTTTTTACATAAAGGGTTCAATTTACAGGTCCGTTAAAGTAGCATAGTGGTACATATCCAATTCTGAGTAAAAGAACAACAGCAAATTCATAAATTATTAAATGCAAGATAGGGCATATCCTTGTTGGTGCTTTGTGCTATATAAAATATGCTACATTGTGCTCTTAAGAATTGATTGATACGGCCCGGTTGGCCTTCATTCAGAATTGGATGTGCCCAATGTTGTCTCTTAAACTACGATGTATGAGAGTTAATGGGGGTAAACCCGTTGGCTTGTAAATGCCGTTGTACTGTGTAGATTTGTACAATTTAAATATTTCAGTGGAGACAGATTTTCCATGGCACCGGTTACAAATTGTAGAAATGTAGGCATTTACAAGGCAACAAGTTTCCTCTTAATGTGTATAATTAATTAATTGTTTCTCCGAGTAGCATAAATCAGTAGGTAATTAATAATTATATAATCTGAAGTGGCTAGTATAGAGTACCATACGTTTAACTTCTATTATAGTTGCATATCAGTTTTACAATTAACGGTTATAATTAGATAAATTTATTATTATTGGTGTGGAAAGTATACATATGTATATCACTTTTCAAGTACCTATTGAATCATATATATATATATACCTAAATGGTAAAATGAGAAGCCAAAATGTATTCCATTAATCGCCTATTATCTTTTGGCCAAGTCATTATAATATGTGTTCTTAAATACGCGTGCATGCATTATAATATTAAAAGGACACTCGATTCACAATCTCTGTGGTACTTTTGTTTGTGGCTGACTGGTCCTGTTTCGTTTTATATGAATTTTCCTTCTTTTTCGTTCTTAGAAATGGAGCCAAAAATGACGCCTGCTCCAGTGTACATTAGGAGGAAATATATGGAATGTGACGGTAGGCAGCAAGCAGGAGGGTATTGGTTTAAGCCATCAGAAGTAGGGATTGTTCGAATGTTTTTATTTAGCTGAAGAGACGACTGACATCTCCCAATATTTCAAACTTAATCTTCTTCAACATTCTGCTTGGCTTCCTTACCTCCATGCTGGTGCCAGTCTAGTTCTGGTGTATACTTCGTGAAATCGTGAAGGTAATTAGGGGTAGGCCTGAGTCCTTGCATTGCACATTGCTACTTTCTCTATCTAGATACTTGACGTTCCATTGGTATTTGCATTTACAGCAACTTCCTTCATCGAGCTACATTTCTTGAGGTTGGGAATTTAAGATATTTATTATCTGTTGAGGCAGTAGGATGCAGGTGGGGTGTGTACTCTGCTGCGTGTCTTCCCTGTGCGATTCTTTGGAGCGGACTAGCATTAACTTCTTTTGCTGGATGATTTTTCTTCTTGTTTATATTTGTGGAAGGAAGGCGAAGTCAAGATGTCACTTGTCGTTATTACTCAATTTTTCATTTTCGCTTTGTCATAGTCTCTTGATCTCTAGATCAGTACTTAGGTTCTTTAGTTAGTTTGGTAGTAAAATGCGTACTAAACTGCATTGCAAACTGGAGAGCATTCATTCTGCGATGATAAATATTATGCTCCCTGGTATTTGTACTGCCCATATAATATTATCGTATAATACTACTCTTGTAGTGATAATGGGCTCTTGAACTAAATGTTAAATTTACATTGTATATTTTTGTTTTTAAATTACTATAAAAATAAGTAATTTGAATAAAATGAAGTCATAAGTCATAGGATTATATGTAAGTGCTAGTGGTCCAATCACTACTCAGTTTCAGGAATTTGCTTCCAGGTTTAGGTTGCTATGTACAGTAATTAGTGGTATTATGCTTACTGGATTTCGCGGTTCTGTTCAAATGTATAACCAAACACCACCATCTTGACGGATCTTAAATTAATATCATAAATAAGATGTGAAGTTAAACTACTTTACTTTTACGTTAAAAATTATTTTTTACAGTGTGAGTCGCGAGGCCATTATAGTTATGCAACAGCGAGAGCTTTTTCTTTTATTACTTCTTTTGAATTAAACTACTCGGAACAGCTTTTTCAAGGTTTGAACTTTGAAAAGTGCGATTATGGATGCGAAATATATGCTTACAGTACCTGCTTGATTGTTAATTCTTATGATATCGGTATCCAGGTGTGACGACTTGTATACCTATTTGGCATACCAGGCCCTTGCCGTCGTTTAGGTTTTTCGGTAGGATATGCGTGTAAGCATTTCTCTGCAAAAGTGGTGCAAGTTTTTTCGTAGAGTATCTCTGGGTTGTAAAATATTTAGGGGCCTTGGGTTTGACTTTTGAACGACGATATATTAATTATTATGATGTACATATATGTTATTTTTGTAGAAATATGCATACATAAAGAATAAATGCTGTTATTTACAGCAGTTGGGTACTTGAGTAGGCAACGATGACTTTTTATTTTCTCCGATAACATTTTTGTATCCACTATCTAAATTTCTTCTACATAATACATATCTTGTAATTTAAGATATCGTTGGAGGGAATGGTCACAAATGACACGTTTGATTTTACTTAAGAAAAGAGCGCGTAAAAAATGGCAATTCATTTAAGATCATGAAAGGACACTTTTGCTCGATTACCTGATTTTTTGAAACCTCAGTTATTCCAATGCTGAACAACTAAAACTTTTCTTAATTAATTAAAAGTTATCTTAATAAGAGAGAAAGGCAAATTTATTCAAAAAATAAACCTGACACTGTCCTCCAACGAGGATAGACTAAACAGACTCAGTATACGGGTACATAAGCTTGTTACATCAAAATGGTGGTTATAATGGGTGAATAATTTTTTAATGTGTGTATTAGGTGTGGTAGAAAATAAATGGTGAACTCAAATCTGCACTGATTTCTTAAGCACAGATATTACAATATCATGTATATCTACTCATATCCGAGAGAATAGTCTGTGGCCATTCCCTTTAAACTTAATACAGTCTTTTCGTAACGTTATTGGAAAATTCAGAGGATGTTAAGTTTTTCACCTTCAACGATGATATTATATATGTGCTAAATGGATTTGTTTCTTTAGTAATAATGAAGAGATAAAAGCAGATGCATTCAGGGTAGTAATATATAATAGGTATATATAATATATACCTATATACATATTATCCGGAAGCTGTTGTTTAACTTTCAACAAGGAGTGTAGCGCTGTATAAATGTAGCCTGCTTAAAATGGCGGTGACACTTTTCATTTCTTTCTTTTTGCTATACATTTTTTTGAAGGCGAATTTAAATTCGTATGCAAATCGACTGAAGTAGAAAGCTTAAAAAGTCGATGAATTGATGTGAAGGCAAGCAAAAGGCAGAAAAATAGGCTGAAACAAAATAAATAGATTTATGTGCAGCCTTTTATTCAAGCATTAATGCAAGTTGAAAATGTTGCAGCAGACGTGAGCCGGAGCCTGGGTTAGATTTCAGTGTCAAAACTTTTGTTATTAAATTCACTGAGTGGAAAAGGGTTCAGAGTAGAAGTGGGTATATTTTAACGCGAAACTCATTTTTACTAGCTACACATCGAAGTTTTAGAAGTGTAGGCAAGTAGTCCGTAAACTCAGATACTCTGGGGAACTTAGAATGCCTATTTAAGTGGTTAAAATACGTTTTCTGTTTACAAAAAATCTCATCTTGTACCAGAAGCTGAAGTTTTTGAAAACCCAGCTTCGAAAATTCGTTTATCAAGGAGTAGCGTCTGTTATTTTGTAACACTTTCTTCCCCGGTAGTTGCAAATTCTGGAATTGTTTCCTAAAAGATAAAAATTCTGAGTTACGACAGCGTTCTTGACATGACGAATTCGAATAGGCGTTTGTTCTGAAGTACCTGATTCTTATACAAATGACAAATAACAGTTACTGCAAAATGAAATAAAAATAAAGTATTTTCAACTACTCCAAAACTTATTATTCGAATTCTAACGTACATGCGTAAGAACTGAAAGAAACCAGGCGAAACTCGCTGTGTCGACTAAATTAGAACTATTGTGCTTAGTTTAAGTGAAGTCAATTGTCTTTAAAAAAATAAATTGCATTATAGAATTCAAACTGGTTATTGGCCCCTTTTTAACTTTTGGGGCACAGAGTTAATTTTCTGGTTTTCCGTGCACAAGTTTGCAGATCGGTTGTCTGGTAACGTTTGTTTCACGAAACCGAATTTTCAAGTAGGTATGTACACCTATATTTCGTAATGAGTTCGTTAGATTGAGTGTTGGGATTGTTGATAAAATAGTCCCTGAACTGAAAATATTTATTTGATGGATGGTGGATTATAGGCTGTTGCTGTTAAATTATATGCAATGGATAAACATTGGTTCTAGTCGCGTCATCATAGTTCAGTACGTGGAACATAATTATAAGTTTTCTTGACAATCAACGTTTGTGTCAATTCAATCAGAAAGTGTGAGCGAGAACAGTAATTCAGTTTCAGTAATTCTACTTTATTGCTGGCACAGCTGACGGACTGACAGCTTACCTTACGCCCGTTTACTTGCAATGCAATTCCATTGTGAGAACTTCGCCACATATAATCACATTATTCCCTATTTGGTACGTTCCATTGTGTCCATGTGTTTTTTCGTTACAGGTCATAGCCGCAATTGTTTTTGTATATTTTATTCCACTGTTATGTAAGGCGCAAGGAAGTTTATCTACCAAACGTATGTTTATTAGGTGTACTGTCCTAACATTTAAGTCTAATTAGGGGTTTCAGATTACCAACGAATTTGTTTGTTTATCGTTTAAAGAACTTCGAAATTCCTAATTGCCAGGCTAGGAAGTCTGTTAGGAGGCTTCTGTTATGTTTTTGAAAATGCGACTGGAATTGGGTTTTGTTACATACACCAGTGCATATTTTCAAAAAATTAGCTCAAAAAGGCTTCATACATTGCTGAAAGATTTAATGATGCACTTTTAGGACTAATAAACAAGAGTTTTGACATATTTTGCAAAATGTGAATAGGATGGTTTGCACTGAAAAAGTATAGTATTTATGTAGGTAATGAGTTATTTACCTATGTATACTCGTATATCGTATAACCATTCTAAGAGCTCGTTGCAGTGATCGCAATGGCTTCGTTTCCTAAACTAAGGCAATGCGAAGGTGTGTCTTCACTCCGTACACTTGTACAAATACAAGTCATTTAGTTTCCCACATGTACGTCTCAGAAAAACATAGATATCATATTTTGCAGTTGAAACAAGTCCGCGATAAATTTTATACCTAATGCGTAGATGTGTGTGGAGGTGAGGTTGAAATAGTTTTAGCTATTTGAGGATGGAATTTGGTTCTTGGGAATTGTGACTTGTGAATGGGGAATAGGTTCGAATAGGTGAAGCAAAGACCGTTTAGAAGTCGTAATACGTGTTCGTGGCCATTCCGTGGGGAGGGTGTGGATTGTGTGGAATTTATTACACATTATCAAATCCTAAGTTTTCCTTACTGCCTTCGTTGCGCTCTTATTTATGATTTTATTTTTCTGATCAAGAAACTAAATATTGGGATCCTAATTGTAGTTCATAATCGTGAAGAAGTGTAGTTGTTTCTCTTGGGTCTCCTCTGCATTCTCGTTCCATAAAAGTCCACCTTGTAGTCGCTTGTTTTTAGTGCTTGTTCTATTATGGTGGGGAGTGCGTGACCAACTCTGTTCATGCCGATTGCCAGTACAATCGCTACAGCTGGTGCGTTGCGTTTTGCGTTGCATGCAGCTCGTCAGTCCACGGGGTTGTTTTTGATTTGCCATTCACTTTCATCAATTCTTCCTGGTATTGAATTTTGCTGCGGCTTTGAATTTGGTTTCAGTTTTTTCAAAACTTTCTGTTGTTGTTCACCGAATCAATGTCGGTGCTTTGGTGCATGGGCTGTTCATATTAAGTACCAAGAAACAAACTTCTCAGAAAAAAGTAATAAGTAATATTAGAGTAAATTTGTGTGATACGTATTTCGAATTTTGAAGAAAGACGTTGACGAGTTTTATGCGTATCTATAATTATATGTCATATAATGCACATTCCTCGTAACACCACGTATATATATACACACAATATAATCTAGACTTATAGTTTGGTGAAGTTTGGTTTTGGTCGGTGCGTGTGGGGCTGCTCTGCCTCCAGTGCTAGTGATAGTGCCAGTACCCGTGCCAGTTCTCCAATCGATTAAGCTGCCTCGTTGTTTTTTTAAGACTTTTTTCTTTTGAAGAAATATTTTAGGGTTTCAGCTTCAGTTTGACGTGAGATTAGAAAGAAGAAGGTGATCTGTTTTTATTTTTATAGACATGAAGTTTTTGGCTTCGGTTCACTTCTTCTCTGTTATTTGATATACCTACACATGTGTATCCTCCTGAAGTTAGGTATACAATAATATAGTGATCTAAAGTGAATTGGTCTTGAGTTGTTTTCGTGTTTTGCATTGTGTTGTATAGAATCAAATGAAGTAGCGGTAACGGTGTGGGTGAGAAGCTCGATCTCGACAAATTCTGCTTCGATTGATAAACATCGACAGAAACAGGATTTTTGAAGCATATTTTCTTGTAGCTAATATTAACGATCATGGATAAAAGGAAGGAAGATATGGAAAAAGAGGTTGGTGGATTTTTGTGTTCTTCTACGTACCCAGGTATTTAGTATTTATTATAATGTGGTGGTGATGTAACAAAGTATGCAAGCAAAGTGAACTGGAAGTATGGTAATTGCTTATTCGAAATTCGATTAAATCGATTCGACAGGATAAAAGGCACGCATTCTTGGTGTCTTCATTATTCTTAAGTAGGTACATGCATGTTAAGGATGTTTCCGGGCTATTGATTGAATCGTTGGAAGATACTTTTAGAATATTAGCCACCTTTTTGATTACTCTCTGTGCTGGAGCGTGTATGGCTTCTTTATGTGCTTTTGATGTGTTTTTGATGTTCTCGGGAAGTAATGTTGGCGGTGTGGTTTGGGATGGAATCTAATAATGGGTTCGGCTTTGTTTACAGTGTTGTATGCTGTGGATTTAGGGATAAATGATCGCGATGCTCATGGCAATTAGTGATATCGTCATTTAAGAGGCATTGGTACGCGCAACTATAATTCTTAAAAGGAAATGCGCGTAACTCGTCGGGAGCCCAATTCGTCGGCAGTATAAGCAGCATAACTGCAGACGACGTGTTCAGTTCCCGACGAATTTTACAAACCCCATGAGTTGAACCATCCACGAGTCTCGTCGCAACCGTTTTTGTTTTACGTTTAGGTCTATAATAGAAAGATTTTTCAAGGTGTCGGTGGATGGTAATGTGCAGAATTTGTTGAAAATGTTGTGCTTACCTATTCACGTTGCTAGGGTCGATTGGTTGCCATGGTGTAGCTTTTTCTGATTTTACAAAGTCCTGTGCAATACTTCCTTAAAATATGGTTCAATCTTACTGGTTTCGTCCCTAGAAACTAATCGAAACCCAGTGTGAGCTAAAATATTAGATTTCAAATTACAACATTCAAGGTAGTTGGACTGTAGCTCGTCCCACTTCGTCATGGAGGAACTACATATAAGTACACTAGCTATAGCTACCATGTGCAACATTGATGCATACTGACGTTTGTCTTGTTTTTGAAGTAAAGAATGGCTTTGCACCTGCAGTAACTAACACAATGGGACTTATTTGAATGAAGGTGTTTTTATGTAATTTCCTTATTGACAAATGTTGAAAAATCGGCCACATTGCGTTTGAATGATGGGTGCTTGGTTTTATTATGGGTTGAATTTTGTGCGATATGTCTAATAAGGGATCAATCCCATTGCCCCGTCCGTTTACGGACGGAAGTTTTTTTTGGTCGGACAAACGGGTCAAACCTTTCGTCACAAGTTTTTCAGCCGATCCGTAACCATACCTATCACATTGATTGCGGGCAGAGTTTAAATTGCACCTGACTTTAACATCCGGGCGCATTTGAGTTATAATTTATTTTGAAACTCGAAAATCACAAACAACTAATAGCAATTAAATTCAAAAATATCGAGCAAAGTTGAAATCTGTGCTTACATATCGTCGTTTAAGTGGCAAACGTGCGCATTTTCAAATCTGACTAAAAGCAATAATGCGCTTTCCCAAATCTGACTAAAAGCAATAATGCGGATTTCCAATAGACACTAAGTGCAAAAGTGCGCAAATCCAACTTTAACAAAAACGCTTTTTAACCCCTTTTAATAGTTTTTGCATGAATAAAATTTACTTAAAACTGTTTAAAAGCGTTTTTATTAAAGTTGGATTTACGCATCCTTGCATTTAGTGTCTATGGGAAATGCGCATTATTGCTTTTAGTCAGATTTGGAAATGAGCACTTTTACCTCTTAAGCGACGATATGCTAAGCAATATTTACATAAAGAGTCAAAATATTGATTTCGAAATTTTCAAAATTTCGATTTTTAAAATTGACTTCCCAATTTTTTAAAATGAGCATTTTACTTTTGACGGCCCTAATATATTGTCGCATAACAATACCGTAAAACTTCCAATTATTCCCCACTTCCAATAATTCCCCGTCTCTGATATTTCCCGGGGGCAAAGAGGTAGTATTTGAAATAATTCCCCGCCTCTAATAATTCCCCGGTGTATTAATAGAAGCATGCACTTATATGCCCATAATTTCGGATTTTAAAATTTAGAATAGTAAATTCTAAAATTCATACTTTGTGATGTCTATAGCATTTTAATTTATAGGTATAACAATAATGGCAGCATAAACTTTCGAGGTTGGTAATAATTCCCGAGTCTGAAAAGTTGCTCACCAGATAATTCCCCGGGGAATTATTGGAAGTTTTACGGTAAACGATTTTTCATCAAAATAAGTTGGAATTCGAAGCAATTAGAAGTGAAAGAAACTTGGCTACTTGGCCTATTGTTCACCATTTAGAAATGTTTTTTTGAACTTCCTATTATGGGGGTTTGGGGAAACTAATTGAGTCCTGAACCTGAGCAGGAATCAGTAATAAAAGAAAGCTACTAAAAACAAATGCTACTTGAAATTTGATTTCTATCGACAAAATTGCAGTCGAGTAATTAAATATAAGCGGGAGTTTATATGACATTTAGGGTCAAACCACACTAATTTGCACTTAAACAAAATAATAAATTCGCAACACCAACAAATTTTCGGTAATAGTTAAGCAGTCGTCAACATCACACCCAGCGTATAACGTGCAAAAGGGAAATGAATGAATGCAAAAAGGTATAAAATTTCCAGATTTGGGTAGGTTACTTTGCCGTTGAATTTCAATGTTAAGTAACTAAGTTACCATTGGCCAATTGATACGACATTTTTTTTTATTAGGGACTATCAAATGGTAGCATTGGGTACTATTTTTAATGATGTTGTAAGATAATTTACTCGTCTCTGTAATTAGATATTGCGTTAAGTTATTGGTATTGAGACCCAAGTTTTTTTACGTTATTCTTTGCACTGGAATATCTCCCATTAATAGTTACTTGTAATAATGAGATTATTGAATTCTTACAACTTATTGCAGTCAAACCTTGACGCAGGAGTAAATGAAATCAATTAATCGATCATTTGTTGATGATTATTATTTTGCAACGACTGGCATATGCCACCAATACCAATGTACCAATGACAATGACACCACCCAAAACCATTACAAATTTGAAATACACGCGAACGTTTCGTTCGCGAAATTTAAAACCGTCCGTTTGACCGGGGAAAAATTGAATGTCAAAATCGCAACTTCAACTTTGCTTCCGGCAGTTGAAGGCGTACGGATGAGGAGATCCGAAGCCGAAGGAGGGGTATCAATGTGATAGGTGCATACGGATACGGACGACATTCTTGACGGAGGTAGAATCCGTAGCCGTCCGTCGGTCAATGGGATAGCTTCCTAAAGTAGTAGTCACTCCAACTCAACGAAATCTCTGTGGACTGTTGACTGGTTGACCGTTATGCATGTTTTTATGATGTTTTTATGCTTTCTTTGGCAATCAAGATTACAAATACAGTCTTCTTTGTCAAGTCCGTTGAGTTGTAGACTAGAAAATAGTATTTGATGAAGTTTGACTATGAAATGTAATAATTACGTGATAAATGTGGGTAACTCATGTCATGCTAATATTCTCTTGTCATTCTTCTGCTATTAATATATGTATGCTGCTGGCTACTGGTACTGGGGCTCTGTTCAATTTTAACTGGATTTATGAGGCAAGTATTTAAAAAAATGAAAATCATTTGTAGATTGCAAGAATTCCTTCTCTCTCACTCTCACAGATCTTTGCCAGTGCACCAATTCATTTATTTCCTTGCTTTCTGGTTTTGACAAAAATCTTTAAAAGTGTGGCACATAAAGTTTCCGTAAGTTCAGCTCCTATAGGATGAAAAATACGGAAAGCAAAAGCAATACATTTACGTTTACGCAAAGGGTACGGCACCGTTTGCCCGTGGGCTACTCCGTGACTTGCTTAATGCATAGTGTAGCATTAGATTTCCGAGGTAACTTCTGTCAGCAGCTGCGATTGAAATTGGAGACAGTAACCTACAACGAAATGGAAAACTTTGCCTCTCCGCCTTGTTAGTAATTTTTACAGGAATTATACCCTGAGGCTCCCCTTTTTTACATAAGGTACTTACTTATTTGTTGATTTTCAGGAGAGTTTCTAGTTTGCATTCTACTCCGCTCTGTTCTAGGTATACCTATATTACATCGTCGTTGAAGTTCCAAAATAAATTAAGCACGATTGGCCCCTTAAGCAGCATACTAATACTAATGTTATTGCTATACGCTAAGCATTCACTAGTGGTATTCACGATAACGTTGTAACGCCATTTCACGTTATATGACTTTTGGAGTTACAACGCCAAAAATGCAACGCGCAGAGTAGACAGTTGAGATGACTGATTGGGATATCTGGTGGGAAATAGGATGGGGTGTTGTTTTATGTTGTTTTCGAGGGCATTCGTTCGGATATCCTCGACTGATTTATTTTTGGCAGATTGATGGGCGTTCAGGGTTTGGTTTAATTCTCAACTGGCTATAGTATAGAGTACGCATGTATAAATTATATGAAGGAAGCTGTACTGATTTATTTAATTTAAATCACCTGGTTGATATTTTTGCCACTAAAGTATTGTAGTTACATAACATACGTATTAACATTTTGTTTTTATTTGGTTACAGTTGCAGAGTAAACGGGAATTATTCTTTAAAAATGAATCCTCACCAGCACCAGCCCTGGTCACAAGTATCAAGACAGAGTCGTCCATGGGCCCACCCAATTCTAATTTTTCCAGTGGTGGTGGACCAACAATGTTGAGTCAGACAAACAAGCCCGATCTGCCGCCCGTGTCTGTCAAAATCGAAGCTCTCCGTTCTCATCAAGCCCACATCGCACATGCAGGCCACCCCCATCCTCATCATCCAACGGTGAACATGAACATGAATACGAGCACGAACAATATGATGATGGAAGATAATCGAGAGAAGGAGTCCAAAGAGAAAATGAAAGAGAAGGATAAGAGGCGGAAAGAATTGGATGGTTATGTTGGTTTTGCCAATTTGCCCAATCAAGTGTATCGAAAAGCTGTCAAGAAAGGATTCGACTTTACTCTCATGGTTGTCGGTGAGTGGTTTCATTTGCTAGCTTTACGGTATTCCAATTTTCTTGTCCTTGTATGTATATATTGCGTCTGTTCATTTATTTACTTTTTTAGATATTGGCTATGTTTTAGCTCTTTGATACTGTATTCGTACGTCGTCATTATCTGTCTTCGTTACTGGATAGAAATGGGTAATTATACACCATAAAGGATATTTAGTATCTATATGGCGATATAATTGCATAGCATGCATAATCCATGGGTGTTTATTTTATCTGTGTAATGCTCCTATAGAATCTCTTGTACGGGATTTTTCGCCGAGGAATCGATATAATTTGATTGTTGATGATTTGATCGATTTGTTCCCTCACTCTATTCTTGTCTTTTGTGCTTCTTTTCTAAACGTGCCTTTGAATTCCCATCTGGATGCTTCACTTGGTTTTTGGAAATTAGGAACTGTGGAACTTACTTAAGGATTTTGTCTGCCTTGTGTGGAAAATATAAAAATCATTGAAATTCACCAAATTCTTCACTTGACTTTCAGGCTTGATGTTACTTTGGTTCTTGACTCTTGAGTCGCCATGCTATATGCTATGAATAATAAATCTATAGATAATCGCTGTGCATGCAGAAATGTGTTGTAAGTGCCATCTATACAATAATTGAGTATAAAATACAGAGACGGAGGATAGTAAAGTTAATGGTGAATAGGAAATGGGATTCAATTATTCGACAAATTTATGGTAAGACGAGAACTGTAGGAAATGTCACGACTCGCCCTTTAAATTATAATAGCAAAGGCAAATCTAAAGCTAAAACCTGCAAGAACTAACAACTAGCTCTACGTGAACTTTACAACTTTATGAGGCAAATTACTCAAATGGCTATCTTTCTCCATCACTCTAATCACTCACTCAATGACGGTCTAAAAGACACTGAGTGGCTGACTGACGGAAGGAGAGGCTGAAATGGAGGAACAAAATTGTGACTGTGACGAGAACGCGTGGAGAGAATAGTGATAAAGTAAAATTAAAAAAAAAATAGAGAAGCGATCCGTTTCTTTTTTGAGCGAGTTAAATGAGCCCGCAGCTTAAATGGCAATTTTTTAACGGCTGGCTAATCGCTGTTCTCTTCGCCATGTGAAATCAAATTGCTGAAAAGAAGAATAGGAAAAGAATAGAGTGGGATGGTTGAACGAATAGAATGAAAAGGCTAATCGTAGTCGTAATCTGAAGACATGGTAAAAGGCAACGCAGGGAAAGTTAAGTAGCCTTTGCCATAGCATGGTCATATGCATGTTAGGTAGCTATTTATCTTTCTCGCCCTGCTGGCTGCTGGTCTGAAAATGTTCGCAATATGCTAACATACTGAACTTAGTTGAATGGATAGGAGCTTTGGTATAATATTATTCCATGGTTTAGGATTTGTTTCCACTTTTTTCCTGATTTTTCTTCGACTGTCGATTTTTGCTTTTACCGTTGGTTTCAGTTTAGTTCATCATGAAATTAAGATGGTGAGCACGAAACCCTTCTACTTTGTTGTGAATAGACTGGAGTAATGTACTGATAGTATGAGAGTGGAGAGCAAATGAAATATTTCGAAGCAATTGTAATAAATGCTATGGATTTTATGCTATGGTTATTATCCTCTTCACATTCGAGATGCAGGAAGATCAAAAATCTTTTATTCCTGCATCTGATTTTGCTATTACTTTTTAGTAGAGTTCGTAGGGGCGTAGTTATTAGCTTTTGTTGTCTGTGATTTGATTCAAACATGTGTAAAATGTTTTAGAGATGGTGTGCAGTAGTTATATATATATGCTGTGTGCAAACTTTGTGAAAACTGGAAAAGTAAGCATTTGTTTAAACATCTAATCGTCTAAATATCTACCTATTGTTGGGACAATTTCTGAAGTCTCAAATTCTTGAATTTGTCGATATATGTATCAGTATGTAGGCTTTTACGGTACGGCGAATTTGTATTACATAATTGCAAAATATTAGGCTTACTTTTAATCTCTACTTATTTGTGGTTTCCAAAACTTCAACAAGACTTTGTCTATGTTGGCCTCACGAACCCCCCTACAAAAATATTAAAAATTCCCCCCACATTCTCGGCTTCGTATTCAGCTATGTACTTTTTTGACGGCTTTGCCTTAAGTAGTCTATAAGAAAAGTAGAGATCAAATTGTGTGAGTGATTTGACGTTATTGGATATTGTGTTCCAAGTATGCATCATTTGTCATTTAGTCGTTTATGATTGTATAGTTTGGTGACTCTGTTTGCCGCCTGGTCTGTGTATGGGTGTGTTGTTCCTTTTTCGTTCATATTGTTCCCGGTTGAATCGTTTCTTGTTGTGGATCTTGAGTGGAGTCTTGATTTTGGAGACGCTTGCGGTTCCACGGCTGGATTTTGATGACTTGGTTTACGTTTGAGGATGGAGACGACGAGAGGAGATTACCAGGACCTTGTCTAGTAACACGTAGGTATCTTAGAGCTGGGGACCAAGGAGGTTGAAGCCGCTCATGATTATGGATTTCATTAGCCTAGTTGTAGATAAGTCGATGTGTTCGATGGTTTGGTTGTGGTTGTGAGAATGTTTCAGAGATTATTGACATCCTGGTTTGGGAGGGTGATTGCGATTGTGATAGGACACCAAGGAGAAAAAACGAGCAAAGCGTAGATATTTGGATTTTCAGCTCCATCCAATAGTGCTTAATAGGGAGCAATTAGTTAACCATGGGTTATGTCACGTAACTTATAACCTAACATAATGTTATGCATAATGTTATGCAGGATAGCGTGGTTATGATGAAAAATGGAATATGATTTTCTTTTGCTGGTGAGGTATGTTGACTAGCTCCTTTTTATTGGCGTTGAATTCTGTAATAAAGCTGTCGCGAGTACTCGTTTGGTACTCGCTTTCGCGGTATTCGTATGCTTTTTCGAGTACTCGTTACTCGCAATTTAGTCGAGTACAATATTAAAGGATATAGCGAGTACTCGTTTATTACTCGCATTTGCAGTTTTTGCACGCGTTTGCGAGTACTCGTTACTCGCGTCTTAGGCGAGTATCTAGTTCGCGACATCTCTAGAAGATCATCGGACATCTCAGGATCTGTAATAAGCGTCTTAAATCGCATTTTACGTGTATCTACCTATTCATGTAATGTTATCTATTGCAGTTGTTACTTTTTGCTTTGCTCAGCTCAACACTATCGTTAAAGATAGCCTGGACGATGAGAATTGTGAAGCTGTTATTTCTCAATTCTAGCTTGTTCGGGTTTTGTTCTAAGTTTTTTTATGCGTATTGGCCAGCTTGTCTTTTTGCATCTTTTGCAGCATAAAACGCAAAAACAAGTTTGCATATAAATGAAATATCAATGCCGATCGTTGTATTAATCACGTAATTAGTATCGTCGTAATAATTCAGAATTGTACGTGATGGTTTTTATGGTTTCCGGAAGGATTTGAGGCTGTTTTTGGGAAGGAAAGAGGTGAAAAAAGCACCTCATGATGTACATAGAAGAATAATGCGAAGTATTTATTAGCCCTCCTGTAAGATGTGATGCAATTTGATTGAATTATTTCAAGTATGGTGGTTTGGAAATTGAGTGTGTACAGAAGTGTATCGAAATTCAGTTTAGACTCAAAAATTATCACATTTCAATTACGCCAAAGCCTAAAACCATTGGCTTTTAGAAATTAGAAATTACACTCGCCTGTGTAGAATTTTATTTTCAATAGTTGCACATAAATCGGAAAAATTGATTTCAAAGATCTAACCAATAGCTATTAGGGGTCTATTACATCCAATGGGTACCGTGGAAAATATTGCATTTGTCGGAACTTTACCCTGGTGGGGAAATATGGTTATGACACGTTGTTGTTGGGTTCAGCTTTCTGTTGGTATTACCTACATAATATATTTACATTGAAGTGGCACTTGCAGGGTCCTGACTTTCGCCTACCCACTACTGCCTACTAATATGCTTTCCACTTTAAACTGTGGAAATTGAATAACCTGCAGGTCACTGAAGTATGATAACTGAAATCTGAACAGAACTATCTTTATGCCTACTTTTTTAAGCTAAACCAATACCCTGAGCATTAACTTATTTGTTTATTTTTACTCCACACGTTCTAACAGCTATGTATGGAGTATTATGGCTTACCTATGCAGCTACTAGAGAACGTAATGATAGTGTAAGCTACATATCCTAATGCTTGTTTCTTTCGAACTCTTTAAGTATAACTACCAGAAATTCACAATAAAAAAGGCGTGTATGGGTAAAACAACTTACTTCCACAACAACTGGATACTGATTTTATTTTTACCGTATGTCTTCAATTAACTCCCGGGGGAACTATTATTTATTTGTTTACTTTTCAGTGGATGGAATCATTTGAGAGGGGGAATTATTCTCTTTCATGGCGTTTATGGTATATTTACGTTATACATACATAATAATAATAACACGGGAATTAATAGAAAGGGAAAATTAATCAAGGTAGGAAGTTATTTCCACTTTTCAGGGGAAGAACTTATTAGGGAGGGGAAATTATTCGAAGAAATACGGTAATTAATTATGTGAATTGGAGACTGACCGACGCCGGCGATTACTATTACGTTTACAAGAAAAGGTCTTGTAATACTTTTTTTAATCAAGCTGCCCGGGCGGTTGGTTTGATAGTGTCAAGGTTGCTATCTTATGTCAACTGTATTTTTCTGCATCTTTATGAGTTGAATCTGTGATCGTTTCATGTTTCCTTGAAATCGGTTAGTTTGTACGGGACATGCTATGGCTGAAATGTTTCTGTTTAGAAAGCAATGTGATAGCCTCCTTGCGTGGTCCATATCCAAATCCTTCCATTCATTCAGGATGGGGAATAAAGATAAAGAGAGAAAGGAAGCTATATAAGATAGGAAGGCTTATAGTTAAAACCTGCACAAATATATGTACCTTAAAGCTTCTAATAAAGCCCCCCGGGCTCTAATTTTTTTAAATGCTTTAAACTCCTTTAAATGCTTTGAATTAAAGGTATATTCGAATTAGAAGTTGTATTTGAGACTCGGGTCCTACCCATTTAATTCAATGTATTAAGGGCCCCGGGCTTTATTGCCAAACTTGGTCTTTTACCTCGGGCTGTATTAGAAGCTTTACGGTAAGTAGGTATGTACATCCAAGCATTAGGAATGCATATATTGCTGCGTATGTTTTTAGTTTTTAACAACGATGTTTTATTTTTTCTGTGTTGTAGGAGAGTCGGGTTTGGGAAAATCAACGCTCATCAATTCAATGTTTCTAGCGGATATCTATTCACCGGAGTATCCTGGACCGTCGCATCGTATCAAGAAAACTGTTCAAGTAAGTCAAGCCAGCTGTTGTTTACAAGTTGTTGCCTTCCTTGTGACTTCCGTTACGTTACAAGACTTGCTATATAAGTCATTCACCATAGGCAGCTAATTCCTATATGACATTTGAGATTTTAAACTAGGATTTGATGCTTTGCTTTTAAAATTCAGTAGTTTACAGAACGATGGTATCCGAATAAACTGTATATATGTTACTAGAAAAAGAGCAATGTGGAAGTTTTATACATATAGTAGATCTTTTTTGGCAGTGAGATTTTTAGCAAGCTTAAACTTTTCGAAAAACAGGCCTTTCTGTGATATTTTAGGTAGATTCCATTTGAATTAGGCAGGTTGAAAAACAGAATCGTGCTATGTACTACTAAAGTCAAAGTGTACTGGTAATAGTCACTACCATTGTTAAAACATTCACAAGTTAAATGTTTTCTGGGTATAAACTTGTAGATAGTAAGTATGAAGTGAATGTTTGTGGGCTATTTAAATAGAAGCATTTGGTGATGGGCATTTTGTAGAAGTTGATTGAGTCACAAGAACCGGAAATGTTGGAACTAACGTTAATTTGTTTATTTTTATCTGATGAAAATAGGTTGAGACTTGCAAGGTGTTACTGAAAGAGAATGGAGTGAATCTGACACTAACAATTGTAGACACCCCGGGCTTTGGGGATGCTGTCGACAACAGTAATTGGTGAGCGTTACTTTATTTATTTTACTGTTGTAGTGGTAGTGTTGGGTAATTTTAAAAAATGAAGTACTATATGAATTTGCCGCAGTTGACGTTATTTTTGGTTACCTTTACTTGACACTTGATGTCCTATTAACTTCGTTGATCGTGTACAAAAATACAAAATAAAATGTGATTATAGGGGTCCGCAATATCTTTTGTGTAGACGCTACTAACGCTATAGTCATTTTGGTTATAGGGAAACGAATTTGAGCATCCCTCTATAGCACGCTATAGCCACTCGATACCATGCCAATAGTAGATGTTGTTAGCTTTTAAATTCAAAATTCTTTCGTTTTCAATGCACTGAAATTTATTTTTTGAGACAAAATATTAATTTTTCCAAACAAACTTAATAGTTCTTGCTATAACCATGCAGGATT